>KQ435801.1:1199505-1235629 GCA_001276565.1 Melipona quadrifasciata
TTTTTTTTTTTTTTTGGACGGAGCGCTCCATGAATATCCAGTAATAATAAAAGATGCTACATTGGTCCAAACAATCATTATAATTTAATCTATGTTATTACAAGTCACTTATGATCACATAGCGCGATTACCAAGCGAAGTGCTTCATACGAGGCGTTTAACAAAAATTCGAATGCCAATTTTACCGCAGGTTTCATTATTTTTACGCATTCTGACGGAGAGGACTGGAAATGGTGTACACAGACGAAGAATTTCGTCGCTCGAAATCTCGACACGTCAGTGTACGTCACTGGTGATGCAAACGGGCGATACAACAAATGGAAAATCCGTTTTGCACGTGGATATTTGCCGACGAGAAAAGTAGGGGAGACGATTTTCGGTTCGGCGAATTGCGGGGGGTCTTGTCGCTGGCCGATCGTACAAGCGCATGACAATATTTAAAGCGACGCGACTATGGATCGCGCGAACGTTTTCCATCGGCACTATAGAGGGTAACACTCAAGATTCTGCCTGGTTTTTCAACCAACAGTCTTTGCTTCGGTGTTTGAGAAGAAAGAACACCCGTATTTCCAGCCGTGCCGCACATAATCGCCATGGTTAACCAGATTGCTTCCTTCTCCTATCAAGTGGGTAAGTGTCCTCCAGAATTTATCTGATTTCGTTTCTTAATGAAAAACGTTTTTCGATTATTATTATTTTTTTTTTTTATTGCTATTCTAATAATCTGAGAAGATGCAACAACCGACGCGGCAATTTGTAATCTTATTTTATTTTTATTTTTTGATACCGACGATTTCTTTCTGACGTGTGTGACACGATTTTTGAGAGAGTGTGAGCGACGTGGTAATTGATGATTTCTTTGTTTTTAGTTTTTAATATCGTAAGATATTCAGAGCATCGTTTGTCGTACATGTTAGAATGAAAGTATGATGTATTTTGTTCAAGACGGTTTTCGGAAGGATATTTTAATCAGCTATGATTGTGAGATTGACTGGAAAAGGATGTAATAGATACAGCAATGAATTATGATTCATTTAATCTTCGGTTTCTTTTTTACATAATTATGGCGGTGTTTACTATTAAAATTATTTTATATAAAAAAAAAGAAATTACCACACGCGAGCTCGAACACTTTCGATTCAAAATGAGTTTGAGATAAATGTGCGCAAATAATGTACGGAACGCGTGTATTAAAAATAACTTAAAAAAAGAAATCTATTTTCGAAGAAGGTTCTTTTCTTTTAATGTTATGTTTAATATTGGTTTTAATATTGATATAATATTTTTGGATGTATCAGATTTTGATCAGATCTGAAGAGTCATTTTATCGAAATTACTTCAATGAACCCGCAATGATAGAAGATATCAAAATCAAAACAAAGAGCAATTAACAAAAAAGATCTGATGAAAGTTTATATGATATTTTTACCTCTGCTATGGTTTGGTTAAGGCAATTTACAGTGTTGTCGCAGAACAGACTATTAAAATAGACTACCGAATATAAATAATTCATTCCACGTTGATGGAACTAACATAATGAGATTCTAAAATAAAGCGTTAAGTAGGTTTACCAATTGACATAACTGCAGTTAGGATCATACGCATTCCTCGAGCATCTGCTTCTTTCAAATTAATTTTTATCATCCTTAACAGTCCAAGTTTCAATCAAAACTGAAACTAAATTCTTATAATTTATGACAAATCTCCAAATACATGTTACGGCCACCGAAAATTGTACAATTCGATTATTGACTGACAGTCCATCGTTGACTATTCCAGGAACATTTAATCTATATTTATGCAAATTGCATTTTTATGAATACAAACAATCAAATAAGTCACACCTTTCTTAGCATCCATTGTTATACGAATTATTCTTTCGTTCGATTTTGGGGGTAATTGGATATTTTTCAACTCTTTTCATAATTTAACATTATACCTTCGACTAGACCTGACAGACTCACTTATTTCGTATTAAAATATCCTTTTTCAATCGTGTGGTGGCATTGAAACAAGATAATTTTGACTGACCTGATTTACTCATAACACTTGAAATTGCACGAAACATGTCTCGTGTGAACGATCGAAAATGCTGCGTTTCAGCAAATTCGCACAATCAATGATAAATAAAAAAAGTGTGTGTGAAACGTGCTTTTCCAGAGTATCCTATCTTTCTGCGTTATTATTTCTTCTTGCAGATTGTTACTGAACCGCGAAATGATAATCTAAAGTTAAAACAATTCTGACAGTGAAATTGAATTCCACTAAAATATTACATTTTAAATTTATCGTATTACCAACGTCATTGATCAACTTTGTTTTCTTACGTCAAGGTTGATAAAAATGGTATTGTTGATAAAAAAAGAAAGACGCATAATTAAACGTCATACTCTGACCATGAAGATGTTATTAAAATTGTGCAATCTTATTAATTATCGCACGTTATATCGTACAATAAGGCTATTTTAAAAGTTCATTATTCAACATGAGGAAGCATCTGTTGTCAACAATCCGAAATTAGCAAACTTCACATATACTTTCACAAATAAAATTTCACAGTTTTTTCATACAAACACGTATACACATTTCCGCCTTCTCTGTATCTTTATTTTGCTTCTGTTACCATTTTCCTAAGAAATTAAGTTTTCAAAATGGTTGCTTTCAATTTGACATTAATCACAGTCCTCTTCAGAAAGTGACTTTTTTTTACTAACAATTACAAGTATTAAGACACTTTGTAACATTATTTATAAAATTATAAGTAAATAACAACTCTGTGTTTTCACTTAAGACAAATTAAATTGACATTTTGTTCGTATTTTAGAAAATATTTGTGAATATGTTGCTGTATAGTGGAATTATCGAATGAAACAACATTAGGATAATTATTGTCAAAATTATAATAGTTGTTGACGTAATTTCCATCGAAATTTGCTGCTTGTTAAAATATACGCACGACCGATCTGCCAGACATTTGTCATCTGAACGTGCAACAAGTATATAATAGACGAATAGTTGGAACACAATTGTTTCTTTTCATTAGCATCTTATCTGCACTTATGTCAGCGATCGAGTAATTCAAGTTTCAAGCTGATTGATTCTAGAAGGATACGCGAACAAAGCGACACGTCAGACATAATTAATATCGAATAATTTTTCGAGTATAATTTTGCGATTAAACTCAACAAGTCCGATTTGCATAAATGAAAATGCAAAGAGCGTGTAACTAGATAATAGATATCGAATAGTCACATTGATAAATCGTCGAATTGATCGTAATATCGGGTAGTTAGTGTCACGTGTCTAATCAATTAATTACCATTTAATTTGTAACATTTGACACTTTACGCTTGTTAATAACTCAATCATTGAAAAGTGTGCATTGAAAAGTTTACTTCCAACTGATCTTTGGTATTAACAGAGAAGAAACTAATGCTTTTATTTAAAAAGATATAACTTTTTGAGAATAATATAATTTATGACATAATCTAAGAAATGACATGCAAAATTTACAATTCTTGAAAACATAATTTTATTTTACTTAAAACTTTTTATTAACGAGTTCCTACAGTAATTTTCTCTCGCTTAGGGTTCAAGGCCCCCGCGACGAATTTCCACGAATTACCAAGAAATAAGAATCAGAAGTTGAATTTACAAAGCAATATTCCCGGCCTCAATTCACTAGCAGCGCTGCTGATATTTGACAAAAATTTCGAATCGAAATCCCTCGGAATCACCCAAGAATAATTGTTTTAATTCTCTTAAACCTTTTCATCGCCAGTGGCTTCTCGACGAATTAACGTTGTTTGTTAATGAACCTGAGTTTACGATAAAGACGCTCGTGCATGCACTCTGCCCGAGACGATTGCGAGCGATCGAAAGTCACCGTATCCACGAGATGCGCAACGTAACTCGTCATCGTCATCAGATCGAACAATTAAGGAATCTTCTGGTACGAAGATGCTCGCGTAGAGCTTTCGCACGGAAGCGCAGACGTGTCTTCGACTCGTCGCGGCGTCTCTGGAGAATGGAAAAGCACGAACGGAGCTTATTGTCGGACGAATGGAAAAGCACGGGCGATCGTAGCACAACGACCAACGCCCAAATTTAACGTTCTCGAGATTTGAGCAGATTCGTGCATTTTCTTTTTCTTTTCATCTCATTAACATCCAAGTTAATTTAATCATTTTTCTAGTCGCGCAGAGTCGATACCACTTGTAAATTAAAAAGTTCAGTAAAACGTCGTGTTTATCTAATTAATTTTACCACTTTGCATTATCCAAATACAAGTATCTGGAGAAATTTAGTAATAGCATTCGCTAATTATTTAACGAATTAAACTTGTGCAGTCTCGCTTACACAGGGCTGTTGTTCTTCCTGACGTTTGGCTCGTTTCTCAACCGCGAGATCTTACAATTATTTTGGACAGTCTGCTAGCAACTCGCTTATATATACTTATTATAGGCGGAACTGCGCGGAACGTGATTCGATTTGACTCACGTGCTCGTTGTCCAGAAAAATTTGAAAACGTGACTCGCCTACGTCACGGCGAGATAATTCCGACTAGATAATTTTGAAAAAAGAATAAATTTCACTCGTTTCGTTTACTTGTGTGGGACATGAAAGTTAATAAATCAAATAATTTGATATATATGTTATTGTATTCAGTGTAATCTAGCGCTATTCTAAACCTAACCTAAGGTTATGTCGACGACTCTCGTAAAGACAAATTTAATGGACTTCACTTACTGTGCATTTATCATCAATTGCTGGTGTCACTATCTTGATTGTGCTAATAGTAATTAAACACGACCCGGTAGAATGTCAAGAATTCTGTTTGCTGGTGTTCCGCTTTGTGTGCGACAAACACAATACAGACAATTGCACATGCAATTTTTGAAGAGCTTGATTAAAAAACGATACGAACGTATTTGCTTTCTCGCGACGAATAGGTGGAAGAAGCTGCTACAAATGAAAGTTACATCTATCCAGATAAATATTCTGTTTCTGAAGCTTGCAAGCTACCTGTAAATATCTCTCAGTAAATGAAATTTTTCGACGAATCAATCCAAGCGAACAGTAGCAAGACCACGTTCTCTTCGTGTAGCGGTAAATCATCGGTTTGTGAAAATAACATTTTTGTGAAAACAAAATGCTCGTCGCAGCGCCGGCGGGATATGTACCCAGTTCTATTTTATTTTAAAAGACACGTCCGTCGTAACGAATTTATGGATACGTTCTAAATCTAGAACTTTTAGTTCTTCAACTCTAAATATTTAACGACAAACTTTGCTACGCAAACATTGTGCAATTGTTTACTGTATCGCATGATATTAGTCATCGAGTACGTAGATTACCGCAACGTTATTAAGAAAGTTGATCAAATTTAAAAAAAAAGCACAAAACGTACGGAACAATCACTCGAATCGTTATCTGACTGAAATCGCGTTTTTTTTTTTTCAGAGAACAGCGGGGGCAAGGAGGGCACCGCAGATTTCGAGAAAGCCATCAAGCTGTGCGGTGAGAATTATCACTCGTTAAATAACGATACATTGATTGACATTATCAATCTCGGAATTTACGACGAGTTAATTTCCCACGTGCAACAGTTGCATTTTTGCAACTTTTGACAAATCTTGAATTATGCACGTATGTACACCTGTATGTACTCGTAGCTGATAACGCGAGTATGTAGAGTGATGTATAATGTCACCTTGTCATGTAACATGATATGCATGTAATGTCACGCTGTCAACAATGCGAGTGTACACTGATCAATGATTAATTTAATTTACGATTTTTAGGATATGGAAGATTCCACTATGGCTTCCTGCTGCTCTGCGGTGCAATGTTCGTTTGCGTTGGCCTTCAGAACGGGATAAACGCGTACATTTTACCGTCCGCCGAATGTGACCTCGGCCTGACATCCGAACAGAAGGGTCTTCTCAACGTCGCCTTCCTCTTAGGTATCGAAACGATCATGCACTTTTGCCTCGAGAGCGCGTACACGCGCAACATTCAGATTTAGAGTTGCAATTTAGAGAACTTGCCAAAACAATGCGCGCACCCGCGTGTGTGTGTTTCCTCGAAACACTTACATCTTTCTCATTTTCTCGATCGTTCGAATTTACGAAGATTAATCTTGAAGATTCTTCTACGCAGTATATATACAGAACGACGCAGCGAAGATTCAGAAATTTTCAATTTAGGTACTCAATTTATTTGCAAACGATTCGTCTCTCTTTAACAAAGTGTTGAATAAAACTGGAGGGGGGGGGGGCAAAGTAATTTAACATTTTATTATTTAGTTGCGTTTATTCCAAATAATTTATCAATTTTATAAATTATTTATAAATTATTTATTCCAAATGAAAAAAGATTCAGATTATGTTTCCAAAAGCGTAAAGATACTGCCTACGACGTCTCAACTGCAGACATGTTCGATAGCACTTATTTCATTAGGAAAGTTGAGGAGCAGTTTTTTATATCACATCCCACTCGTAGCTTCTGCGACTCTAAACTCGATCGAAATCTAAACTCTTTCTCGCAACATTTGTCGAAGGCAGGAATTGCTCGTGGCTTAAAGTATTCGAAGTATTCGGAAAATTTGAATCTTCATGGTAATTAATCGTACTTTCGTAATTTTCTGACAGTCTTTCAAAGTCTTTCTCAAAAGAAAACTAGGTATTTAGTAGTGCTTGTTTAATATTTCATTTAACACTTGTCGCAACGTTTTCTTTCATTCAGGAGGAGTTCTAAGTTCCCTTATCTGGGGAGTGTTCGCCGATGCTTACGGCAGGAAACATATTCTTCTCCTCACTCTGTTGAGTGACAGTATTTTATCAATTGGAGGAAGTTTCTCTCAAAGTTTCAAGGTGCTGTTAATGTTCAGAGCGCTCAATGGATTCTTGTAAGTGTATTGCACATCACGTGTACTTGTAAGACGATGTAATCATTACATGTTTTTAATAATATTTTTTAATTATCCTTCGACTTTAGCATTGGTGCTCCTGGTTCTCTAATCTACACGTATCTCGGCGAATTTCACGCGACGAAGCAAAAACTAAAAGTTCTTTGCTACATTGGATTCTTCTGGACCGTGTCATGGTTAATATTGCCTGGTAAGAGTTGCACGACAGTTTTTAGGGGAAACTGGTTCGTTAATTTAATTTCAATTCATTCAGTTCAATCCATGGTTCGTTTCTTTTCAAAAAGAGTTTGACATATTCCTGACTAAGCGCATCCTTGTTTGCCAGGTTTGGCTTGGATCATCATACCATTGCCAATATCCCTTCAATTCAACGGCATGTTGTACAATTCTTGGCGACTCTTTTTGGCTGTTATTGGAATGCCAACGTTGATGATAACTCTGATCGCGTTCACATATCCCGAGAGTCCGAAATTTTTGGCCTCCCAAGGGAAAACGGACGAGGCGCTGGCGATTTTGCGAAAAATCTACGCAACGAACACCGGTCGCAACGAGGACGAATATCCGGTAAGCATCGACACGAAATTCTTATAATTATCGTAAAATTATATTTCATGCTAAAAAGTACAAATAAGAAACTGCACCATCGAATGTATCAAAAGAAAAAAAAACTGCACGACCCTAATAGCGATTCGTTTCGCTGAAAGGCCCAGAAGTAACTGTTCCGGCTAGGAAACGAAGACGACTTTTTTTCCATAAAATTTTATTGATGTGCAAACATTTGAATCGATACAAAATAAATTTAACAAACGCCACTCCTACTCGAGATCTACCCCACGCACTCTCACGAATCACGTGACCCAAATCAACCAATCGCTAATTTTCGTTGCATCAGCGTTGCACCTGAAGAGACCCGATATTCCGGGTTACCCCCGTTAAAATCACTTTCACTGATTAAAAAAAATTATCTTATCAGAGTCAAGACAACATCGTTTACCACCAAATATATTTTTACCATTTTTTAATTTTTCATCTCGCTATCGAACTGGGAAACGTGACGATAATATCCGCGGCCACTAATGCCACGTGTGTTTCAGGTAAAAGTCTTGTTATCCGACGATATGATTAATAACCGTAACAGATCCTTCTCTGCGTCCACAGTGCTAATGGAATTACTGAAAAATATTTGGCAGCAGGTGCGTTTGCTTGCGTCACTGCCACTTTTGAAATATGCGCTCCTCTGTTGGACTATTTACTTCGCGAACATGTTCGGGTACGTTTCATAAATCATACTGCAAGAGATACAATCGCAATTCAGTCAATTCGGTTAGATTTAGTTGAATTTTAGTTTAGATCAGACTTCAGCCCAATTGCAAATGCATCGTTCCGCAGGTATTACGGGTTCGGTTTATGGCTGCCAGAGCTGTTCAATCGTTTCGAGAACTACCACAACCTGCACCCGAATCGAACGGTAACCGTTTGCAAGTTAATCCGAGAGCACGATCTACAAGCTGCTGCAACGCCGGTGCAAAATCTTCCAGTCAACTCGACCAACGTTATAATTAACTCGACGAACGCTGGTTGTTCCTCCAACTTGGACGAGATGGTATTCGTCAATTCGCTAACCATCAACGCGTTTTGTTTACTGGGCAATCTCGCGTCTGGTTACTTGGCAAACCGTGTTGGCCGACGAACGATTCCAGGTACAATCCTCAAGTATTTAAATTAGGTTGAACAAATCACCATGACGAAATTATACGAAAAGTAAAATTTTTGAGTCTTCTTTCAATCCTTTTTTTTTTTTTTTAAAGATTTCCGAACAAGGAACATCCGCTCCTGTCTCAATGTTTCAATTTCTGTTTCAGTGACGACCATGCTGCTGGCTGGAATCTTCGGCTTCGTGATATACTTCGTCAACTCTTCCATGCAGATTCTCATAGTGAGCTGCATGTTCTCGCTGATGATCGTCACGGCGAATTTCGTCATCAGCAGCGTCGTGGTCGACATATTCCCGACGAACGTGGGCGCCGTCGCGATCTGCATGATGACCTGTTTCGGTAGAATCGGCGCGATCGCCAGCAACCTGGCCTTTGGGATGTTGCTCGACATCAGTTGCGAGGTGCCGATCTTTCTAGTCGCCAGTATAGTCATCGGTGAGTGAACGATCTCTTTTAACCGATCACTCCGCTCCTTTCGATAATATTCGATAATACTCGTTTTCAGTCGGAGGATGTCTAGCGTTGGTTCTTCCAGAGAGAAAAGGCTGAACACTTCCCGGTGCGAGATGAAAGTACAATGCGCTTATTGCGACGTGTGCGACGTTTGACTCGCACAATCCAACGCGATTCCATCGTCGATATTTTTGAGAAATATCAAAATTCGAGAAAGATCTGCGAGATCTTTCCAAAGTCATTGTAACGGTATGCGTGTTCTGTGTGTGCACGAATGAAGCGTGTCGTGATCATCATGTAAATACGAAAGTGTGCTGAACGAAAGATGTATCATAGAGTAAGAACGAAAAGACCATGAATTTTTCAAAAAATTAAATTCTCATTTGTTGTTGTATCAACCCTCGTTCGCCACGCCTCTCTTTTTTTAACACTATTGTTTAGAATTTTATTTTCATCAGGCCACTTTATCTTTATATACTTTTGTTGCCGTTGACTGGCGGTGAGAGTGGTAAAGTAAATAACTGAAGTCACGTTAAAAATTTGCAGCTTCGTATATTTCTTTCTTTCGTAAAAATGAATAGGCGAGAACTCCGTCGCAGTTCTGTATACATAATCATCGCCGTAAGTATCGAGTTATTCTGCCCATTATTGAGTACACAGTTATATTGAAAATAGCGTTTACGAGCGTGATCTCTCGGAGAGACGACTAATAATATCATTGATTTTTCTTTACAACGTCGCGCTCTTATCCGATCTTATTAATCTTATCAATTTTTGTTACACCTACTAATTTATGGCTCTCGTTACAGGCGACCCTTCTTATTCGGCGTTGCCGCACCGTTATTAGTAATAGTAATATTAACATTGCTGGTATCGTTGTTGGCGCAATCGTACGTCTACATCTAAAGTGTCTCCAAAATAGGTGGAATACAAATCGAAAGGAAGTGATTTCTCCCAAGTGTATAAAATATCATTTCGTACGAGTACTTTTGCAAGGACCAGTGTGAACGTTTCCAACGTAACGAAATAAATTTTCATCTCAACTTGTATACTCATGATACTTCCCTACTGATTTGTTAATTGTCAGTAATTCTAGATTGGTAAAGAAATCACTCTTTTCTCATATAGACAGATTTATAGGACACTGTTTCATACATTTATCGCTGTGTGGATGTCCAGGACAATATTTGTTGTTATATATACAATGTGTATACCGCTTTAATGGTTCTTCCGTCGATCAAGGGAAAGTCGTAAAATGTACACAATTATTTTCGTGATGCAAAAAACTACGATTTATTAAAAACACTTTCTATTCTCAATTCCATCGAATGATTCCAGAGACATCGCAACTGTTCGTTTGCAAAAGTTTTGCATGGTAATTGGAGCGAAAGACTGGTGCCGTCGTACGGTCGTTTATTTTCAACTTGAATCTCGCCAGATTTCAACTTACAGACAACAAAATTGAAAATACAACATTTTCTAACTCGTTCCCTTCAATCCAGCCATTTAAGCGACCTTTATCCTCGCTCAATTACGACAGATTTTTATAATAGATTTTCAAGAAAAGTTCATTGAAAATCATCGTTGATAATAACACATTACCAAAGTGCGAGATGTCTAATATCATTTGTCTACGACGATGAGCTTGCTGTGTAATTCTAAATAATATTTCGCTTTCGTTATCTTTAACAGTTTGTTAAATACCTTTTGTTTTGCTTTTTATACAGACAACAAATACATATATACATAATGCTTTTTACATGGGAGCATCAGAAGACGGTATCGAATCGGTAAAAACCTTGGAACATTTACAAAAATTTTTTATCGAAATGCTTTCGAACAACCTCGGCTCGAATCGTTCGAATCCGCGATATCCGAGATGTATTCGCCGTTCAAGGTTTCCCCTTTCTAATAAACGGTGTTAGTCGATTATTTGGCCCTATCGTTATTTCTTTATTTACATCGTTTATGACACACTTTATCTATGGATTATAACGTAATTATCGCAATGAGATTCGAGAAGCAACGAATTTTTTTTGACAAAGCAGAGCAAAGTTATTCGCAGAGATAGTCGAACGCATGTTCGTGGAAAAATGACTTAAAAAAAATCAACTTTCAGCTCTTAAGTTTTTCGTACGTCGTCCGATTTAAACGAACATCTCTCAGCAAGCATTTGCTTCGACACCGTGCCACAGGAAAATTGTTTGCAACTGTTGATCTAACAAGCGAATATTTATTAATTCGTTCTCACAACGCTGTAAAACACGATTTTGTACAAAGCACTTTTGGCCGTACGTTTATGTGCAAATGTTGCACCAATAAATTTACGAACAGCGAAGAAACCTATGTTCCTGTAAAATAAAAAAAAAAGGAAATAAATCGGAAAAGTCATGTAACAACCTGCCGCACATTTGGATCACCGCCTCGATCAATTTTGCCGTTGATTTTCCTATCGCGTATGTTGTCGTTCGATTCCATGAAAATTCTCATCGATTACACAATTCCGATCGTTTGGAAATTTACAATATCGAAACACCTTGATAGGTACTTACGAAGCGAGATTGTACGTACTCTCAAAATTATTGTACACTGACTAGAGGAAACGTGCTGTTGCGCATCGCTAGTGTAATGTCAATTCTTTGAACTCGGGGAATTTATTGAAACAAGCTATTTCTATTTCACTTCGCTCGATTCGACAAACTGTATCTTCTCTATGCAACAGACTAGCTCGGGAATTGTTTTCCTTTCGATGTTTCTTTGACCGATGAGTAGAGATAATTCTACTGAATGGAAATTCCGCGTTATTCTGACAACGATGGTACGTAGTTACTTTTTTTTTTCTTCCAAAATGAAACTCTTTCTGTATAAGGCACTAGAATTGTTATACGAATTATTGGCTTTCTCGTGAAAAGAAAGAGCACAAATTTATCGTTAATACTACGTGTTGTAAAAATAACTTATATACACACACTGTTCAAAAGGATTAGAAAATTATGTTTCAAAAATTTTAAGAAACTGTGCTACTGTGCTACTTATTAAATTAAATAGTTTAATACTTATCGTGTATATATATATATATATATATCATATCGTACGTATATATTTTTTTTTAAGTCAAATAATTTTTAAAGAATCGAAAATATCATTCGTCAGATTACTTCGTTTTTTTCAATCAGTGTGACGAATTAAAAAAACCCCGCCCTTTGGAAACAATCATTCAAAAAGTATCGTTATCAAACTTCCTCAAACCTTGACGAAAATTCTGTCAGAATGGGTTACCTATAAAGTCTCGACGGAGTCGTATTTTAAATTTATTTAGTACGATTCTTCGCTTCGTGCTCGAACACATTCGCTTTGCGCGACTTTTCGTCGTTTCCAACTGCACAAGCGGGAAGACAAAGAACGAGTGCTTTGCCCGGCGTGAGAAATTATTCGCGAAGCAACGAGCGAACAACGACAGTCGTCGATCGCTCTCGGATTTTGCAAGATCGCCGACAGGGGACGAGAGATGCTTTTCAATAATCGTTTGCACTGCGCGTGCTACGTTGTTAATCGTCTCTCTAAACGGCTAGAAAGGCACTATGTTTCACAGACAATTCCTACGCAGAAACGAACAACTTCCACCCTCTTGAAAATACGGATAATATATTTGAAAGTCCTGGCACAACTGAAAGCAGGATAATCTTGCCGTTTTTCTCGCGACACGCTCTCCCGCTGTTGACCAAAATCAATTTCATTAGAAAATTGAACAAAACAACTTTATACTCGATAATTAGTGTAATAGTATTAATTGGTACTTTGAAATCAAGAAGTAAAAATTTACTTTAAACTCAATTTGTTTCTTTTCCCCTTCGGTCCAGTTTATCCCATTTTTCCGCTGCGCCACGACTTTTGGCCCACTCTGCATGTATATGTATCTTCGAGAAGACGTTACACGCTATAATTGTACTTGCAACTACCTTGTGAAGTATATATCTTCATTTTCCCTTTCGATCGATTGCCGCAGTATTGCCGTTCGAATGCTGCGGGGAATTTTTGAACATTTCGACGCGTCGAAATGTCAAAAACCTCCCTCGAACGGGGGATAAAGTGGTCAAATACGAGTAGCATGGCAGTTAACGCTGAAATTTTTATACTTCTACGTGGTTCGCGTTGAAACGCGTCGTTTCGTTAATTAAATATTCGTAAGATCCGTGCTGTATTGCTTTACGTTGAACTACGAAGCTACGAGGAACCTCACACGTGTTGCACAGAATTCAAAAACAATCGATTTGGAGCTTCTGAGTAATAGATATTTTGATCTCGGTACGTACGATAGCGGAATTTTTTACTTTATTTAAATACACCACGTGTGCGAAACTTTGGAAACAAATGATAGGTACGATTCGCCTTAAAAGAAACTGTTCTATCTGTTTGCCGTGAAAATTGGGAGATACTTTGCGGAAAAACGAATCGAAACGAGAAGATGCAACAGGTAGCATCGTCAATACAACGGTAATAAAACATATAATAGTTTATAAATTTAGGAATTAAATATTAATTATTATTAACAACAATAGTACACGCTTGACTTATAATAATTAAATAATTAAACTTAAACATTTTGAAAAAAGAACTCAAGCAACTAATTTCGAAAAGTGCTTTCACTAAGCACTGCTTAATTTTTTCTAACAAATACAAAACCATGTAACAAATGAAACATATCTGTGATAATTATGTACACAAGTTATCCGTTTTAGCCAATATTTCTGTCAGAGGTATTTGAATTACTCGAAATATATTTCGAACCGTTTTAAACCACGTGACACAAGTCCGCCATTTTTAAACGAAACTGAACTAAACCAATAACACGGCGGTGACGTGAAAATGAACGACAGGAAAATAATAGAACAATTGCATGATAAACATGGTAAGAAAGTAGATACGCGTGAGACATGCGTGTGCCCTCAAAATTTCATAAGAATACTTACGAAATTAGTGGCCGAAACGCCATTCGTCGAGTTCTACCGATGATAGGTGAGCAAAACACAATTTCCGAAGCACTGACACTAACTGTATCGTGTTTATCGCGTGAATGTATGATCATAATATATGTTCCGCGAAAGAGATGTTAAATATAGAACGAATTGAACGAAACAGAACGAACGTAATATGACGGAAAGAGAAAAGAAATGAACAAACGATAGAAAGATTGCTCGTGGAGCAACGATCGTTCAAAACGATCTTCACGTCGTGACGTATCATACGGAACTGTCAAAATATTCCAAACTTCGTTCGCTCCAAAGAGGTCGCTCACCTCACTTACGTTTCGAAAACATCGTACGTGCTTTCGTCATTATTCTTGTTGTTGAATTAATCAATTCAAGAGATACGTTTAAACACGGCTTAATTGGTCTTTTATCGACGTTGATTTATAATGAATTTATAGCAATTTGTAACAAACAATTACAACATATATATCGTAACTAGCAATAAGTGTTTATGAAACGAATGCTTTTAACGAACGATCGATCGATTATTTTCGTTCAACAAATCAAGATGTAGGTATCAAAGGATGCTATTTTTTTGTTTTCTCTCTCTCTCTCTCTTTTATATACAAACTAATCGTTTTATTTATTCTGAAAAGAATACGAATAAATATTTCGTCCGTCAAATTGTATTCTTTCTTTAAACGATCGTCGCCTAATTTATAGCGAGACTACGATTACGACCGGGTCTAGCAAAAATTTTAATTTACACACGTTCAGTTACAAAATATCGTTAAGTACACCGTGAACTATACATAATTTTCTACGCCTGCTGGTAGTATTATTATAATCAACGAGCAGAAACGACCAAATCGTTCGTCGCTTGTTCGTATAGCGAAGAAATTTCCAAACTCCGAAAAGGAGTTACAACGTAGGATGTCTGTTCCTCTGATTTATAATGGGGATTATATAATTCACAAAATAAGTAAACTTACTTTTAATCGAATCTTTACGAAAGAAAATAAAATATTTATACAAATTGTATGGATCGCCGTTTGTTGCGCTCCGCGTTTACCTGAACGTCGTTTCCAAAAATCGCTTTCAGACTGACCGCACGCGTTTGGTTCAATTCCAGCGATGAGCCAACCTCGACTGTATAACAGCAAGTTAGAGCCGTGACAAAAAAAAAGACTATAAAAAGCAACGTAGCCGTCGTCCGAGATGAGACGACTTTTCGACAAAAAAAAAATTATTCCTTCTTGTCGTTACAATTTTCATCGACGATTCTTAGGCCTATACACGGATAGGATTATACACACAGTGTATCAAGAATACATCTTCGTAATTCGCTTAGTCGTTTCAAAAATTTTCACCCGAGATAAACATTTTGTTTGTTCAACGACGTTACAGACGTCCGTGTATGTATTCTTAAGAGTGCCAAATTTCGAATCTCACATACAGGCCAGAGAATCACTCCGTTACAGCAGATATAGCCAACTACCTATATAAACATTTCTGTATACATGCGTATACGTATTAATATATAACATTTAAACGACAATATACGCATCACAATATATCCCTCGGCGTGTCACGCGGGCATCGTGCATCAGTCGATCACGATTCGTCCATGCGTCCGCTTTTATACCGATAAAAACGGCTGTACGAAAAGAAAAGTATAACTAACGGCTGGAGAAAAAGAAACTACTCGATCAGTCGATTGTGTTTTACAGATGCTTGTGTTGCGTATGAATGAATACGTATGACTGGTGGTACATGTTAAATCGTATGCACGTACATAACATCATCGTCCCGAACTCTTCACACATTCTTTCTCTCTTCTTTTTTTTTTACAGTCATGTGTTCGATCGTTTTGTTACGCGCAAATCGTTTACTCTGCATTATACACGCGTTCTCTTCTTCTACGCTCTGTATACGCGCATTCGAATTTGGAGGTGAATCTTAATGAAGACTTTCTCGCGATAAAATTCGTAAAACCCCACTCACTTACACTAATTTCTCGTTATCTCTCAAAACTGTACAAAATTAACTGAGGAAACAGTACTTTCCTTTTTAATATATAAATTTAACATTTCCTCTATGATTCGAGTCTATGAACTATTGTTTTATTAAGCATATTGTTTTGTCTCTCTTTGCGTACATATACATATTTTAACAGATGGATTGCTTTTTTTTTCGTTTATCGTCGGTGCTTCGTAAACGCGTCCGAGAAAGAAAAAAAAAAAAAAAAAAAGGGAAGGACAAAAGAGACCTGGTTCGAACTTTTATCACAGTATCGTATTACTGTAGTACGAAGCTCTCGGGCATTTTGGTGCGAAACGTAGCTCTGGCACGCGGAGTTCTCTCATGCTTTCCTTAGATACACGCACACACGCATTCGTTCTATCACTCGTGCATTGCACCACGAAGGAAGCTGGGAAGGCACAGTGTATGTACATATATGCATGTACAGCACCGAACGTTTGATCGGAGACAACTACAGTAACTCGTGGTACACGATGTTTGAATGTCGATGAAACGTCATTATATAAAATTATGTACGGCTTACAATGTATAAAATTAAGGAGAAAAGTTTGAGAAAAGTTTTGTGAGTTTCTTACAAAAATTACATGTTTCAATTACGACGTCGACTAGTTGGATGTTTATCAGAATTCAATTAAACAGCCAATGAACTGACAAAGACGACATCTCCAAAATCGAAAGGATTTTGATTATTTTTCAAACCGACAAATCTTCCCTCGAGTTCGATTAAAATCAATGTAAAAGCAGGGGATTTACGCTAAAAGTATTGTTACTACATTAAAATAAAAGAAGTCTTTTTTGAAGGTAACGGCTAAGTACTTTTCCTTTGATTCTGTTGGCAGTGTTCTCGTTTCTTGATAATTTAAATGGATTTAAAAAAAAATCCATGCGATCAACGAACTTTTCTTACTCTCAAACACCATTGACTAGACCTTATCGGAAGCCCGAGTTTCTACTTCCTTGCAGTACAATGATTAATCATAAACGAGGACATGGCCAGACAGTAAACGGACATAAAAACTTATACGATCAATGTCATAAAAAAGAAACGACTCTACTGACGCGTCAATTTTACTTTCGCACTTTCTGTGATTTCAGTTAATGTTGTTTGTATTATGTTATTTTTAATGCAAGACACGTTAACGCGTCAAGCTTAAAAACGTTAAATACCACTGACTAGACCTAGCGGAGAATCTCCGCTTCATTTTTTATAAAATCTCATTTAACATTGTCAAGAAAGTACAATAGTATCATTGATCGATCAAGAAGAACATTGCGATACAGAGATGGTCGAGCTTTAAAATAAATGATAATCGAGTACCACGCGCAAACTGTGTTTCCTCCGTTCGCAGGCACAAGAATATAAAACGCTTTTGTCAAATGATTCTCGTTTTTCCTCTGTTAATAAAACGACGCTGTTCTTGTATGTATGGCGGCGTACTTTGGTAAGACTGCTGGCGGCGATCCACGTCGTATGAGTATCCGTTGGCAGCCTTTGGGACGGAGCTTCGTCGTTGCTGCGTCTGTTTCACAGATCGGTCCTCTTCGGAGGACGACGAGGAGGAAGAAGAGGCGCAAACAGACGAGACTGTATACCTTTGTAACGAGTTGTAGGGATCACCTGCATGGTGCTAGGAGCACTTCGAGCCAGCATGGGCAAGAGGTGACTTCCTGTCTTGAGTACTTGGGTCCCCAGCCTTTGGCGAAGCTGATGCGGACGGAGTTGATATCAACAGGACCGGAGGCAAAGCCTGAAGTCTGATTGCTCGTTCTGGTAGTACCACTGCCATATGGAAGCTGTAGAATTTTGGTATGGTCAAAGATATTCAGACAAAAGCCTGGAGGCACACGATAGACAAGTAGTGTTCTAGACTCCGGATCATCCAGAGTGGGTGAATTCACAAAAATTGGGCTCTCAGATCTGTTGTACGCCCACACACCATCTGCTTCTTGACTAAGCATCAAACCTGCAAGTAAATAATTCGTATTCTTTACTTTCTACAAAATCCTCTTCAAGATCTTTCTCTGAGAGATCTTTTTTTTATCACGATATACCAAGTAACGAAAGAAGGAGAACCTACCAAGACCAATTTTGCTTCTTGTTCTTTGGACTGCAGGTGGTGCAATGTGATTTTCGGCCAATGTTGATAAGCAAAGACCATCGCCATCGTGGAGGGAATCGAAAACATTTACCGTTGAGGGTTCTACAGGGTAAAGACGACCTACTCTGCCACCCAGTTCCCAATATGCTAATGTACACCATTCCTTTTGTCCTGTTTCACCTGTAACAGACAAGAAGAATTATTATAAATTACATATAATTACTACCATTATCGTGATTTCTAATAACTACCATATAAAATGCCAATAAAGAAAACGTAATGCGCGACTTTCAAATTTTATCCATTTTATAATGATATACCAATTAAGCTTGAGAAGAAGTCATAAATCGCAAGGCAGTAATCACTTTCTACCCTAAGTCCCACATATATAAACTTAATATTAAAACGATTTCACATTAAAAACAATGTAACGTTGACGACACGATATGCAAATCAAGCGCGTTTCCACGATAAACACGTATGTATGTCGCCGTATATAGAGACAATTTTAATAAACGATCGTTTCTCTTCTTAACTCCTCTTCACGGAGTAAACTTGTATCCAACGGCTGTAAGTTTGTTAATTGAAAGTTCTCGATAGCGTGGGCATCAAAGAATTTAATCTACCGTTTTTATGAAGAACTTCCACGAAACGCGATACACAGGCGTGCCACGGAACGAGATGAGATCTGTCATTAACGAGGAGTCTTTCTTTCTTTCTTTCTTTCTTTCTTTCTTTCTTCCTTTCTTTCTTTCTTTCTTTCTTTCTTTCTTTCTTTCTTTCTTTCTTTCTTTCTTTCTTTCTTTCTTGGTAAAAGTGTTCATTCGGCGAGAGGCTGCGGGCGTACGGGCGGTATCATAAAGGACTTGTCGCCGGAAAGTCCCACGCGTCTCGACGGCCGTCGTGGGGATGACGACGGCGCCAGATTCGAGAGTAGACAAGACAGCAGACAAGGAGAAAGGAAAAAGAATACGCTGCGGCGCAGAATACCAGAAGTTACACGTATTTATGGGAGAGAATACGATTGAGAGGAACTTTTGACTCGTCAACTTCAAAGTCGTCAGGATCTTTCTACAATCTTTCTAAATTCTTTTTGTATACATATATTATTAAATATAGAAAAAAATATAATATTTAAATAAAATATTACAGTATTTAAATAAAAGAATAAACCATAGTTTTTCTATATATATATAAACTTTAAAATTGTCAGAACTTTTCTATAAACGTAAATTATTTTAAATACAGATATAGTTAAAATACAGTATTTAATATAGTTAAAACACAGTATTTGAATAAAAGAATATCATGGTCTTTCTATATATAGAGAGAAATTTTTAATGTGAACGACGAAGTATTTGCTCGGCAACTTTCTATGTCAATAATTCAGATAAAAGACGTCGTAAAAGAGCTGTCGTTTATCGGTCGGCGATGCCCGATTTAGCCATCGCGAAGATTTACCAAATCGTGTTTATTTAGTTCGTTTTAGCCGATGATTAATGGACACCGGTTCGACATTCAAGGGGATATGGGGAACGCCTGGCAGCCAGATAAAAGGACCCGGAGAGCCCGCAGGTGGAGTTGATTGGCGCCGTTTTATCAGACGGTTCTTAAAAAAACGAACATCGAAAACGCTTTTAAATATGCAAAAACACGGAGGACGAAACGGGGCTCGACCAATAAATCGATCGTAACTTTTTTGCTATAATTAACGTGTTGCCGCGCGACACGTTGACGTCCGAACCTATCCTAACCTGTTCCCGGATCGGGAACGTGTTTACGCCATCTTTCAACGGACTCGCGAACTTATCTCACTTACAAAGTAGTTTCTCAGCGGTAGGTAAAATACCTTGCTCAATTACCGTTGTCCGCGTAATTTCCAATCGAATCGTGGCGATCTCGTTGTCGACGGATGAACTTTAAAAACTGCTCGCAAAGAGCCTTTCATACGGGATGGACGATGAAAAGCAAGGAGAAGCTTGAAGATAACGAAAAGGATGAGCAGCGCGACGAAACTCGGTGAGACCAGTCATTCCGCGCGGAGGCTGAATTTAGAGGTTAAAAGTCAGGAAGAAGAAGAAGGCAGCGGTGGAACACGGGTGTGTCGAACAGTACACGTTCTAATGTTGCTGCGAGCGCGAAGGGGAAGGGAAGGGGTGGAGAGGAGAGCAGAGGCGGGGCCACTGCTTCCACCACACACAGATAAAAATAGATATTACGAGTTTACCGCGGCGCCAAGATTGCGGGGTATCGCGACGATTACGTCATCGGTAGTAGCGCGAGTGGTTGGAGCAAGGACGCTTGTCGCGTCGGTCGCCGCCGCCGCCGCCGCCGCCGTCGTCGCCGTCGCCGTCGTGGTCGTCGTCGTCGTTGTCGTCGTCGTCGCGGCGAACCACGAATTTTTGTGACCGTCTACGAGATCGTCCACAGCCAGCTTTCAACTCATAGCACTCGCCACGATCATCTAAGATTGGCGAACGCCAATTTGAACCTCTTGCGCTAATAACTGGTTCACGGACCATAACGAGCGACCAAACCGTATACAATAATTCGTCTTCTTTTTGAATTCATCGATATATCACTGGATAGAAATTACTAAGAAATAATAAATTTATCATTTGTTTTGCCCGAGTTATATTTCAATATACTTAAAACTGAGAAAATATTGCAATTTTGGGCCAAATATATTTCTCGACGTGCGTGGCACGCAACTCCATTCCAACGCAAGACGATTCTCACTGAATCGCGTTTCTTCCTTTCACAGTCCCTTTCTTACGCATGATTGTATATATGTTGATACCGATAGGAATTTATCGTTCTTTGAAAGTCGATGTCTGATCGAAGCTTAAAACACAGTCGAGATTACACACGTGTTCTGAGAATACGTATGTAATATTTGACTTTGATTTTTTGTTAGTCTTTCTTGGAAGGGAAATCAGATCTAACTGACACGATGTGTTTCTTCGTGACTGTCACGAAACAGTTTTTTTTTTCTTTTTTTAATAAAACAGATTCAAGGATCAGTTTCCTTTACTACGCGTAAATTATCTCCGGATAAAGCTAACATTGTTGAACAAAGATTGCAACAATTTCTTGTATATAGTCAGCTGCTCAATTAAATCGATGATTCAACGAACACTTACACTATTTGGGAAATTTTATTATTCGTGAAATATACTTTGGCATGGAACATTTTATTCCCAAACTATACAAGTTTAATAAATTCAAGGAGGCGAAACACTGTGATGTCTGAATGGGCCAATTATCTGAATCACTGAATCAGCAATATGTTAATTACACGTGACAAAATTGTTGCACAACACATATAAGATAGCCCGTATTATAATATACATCGATATCAATGCAAATATCAATGGATAACATTATCGCGCAGTTTTGTTTTGTCACGTACGATACATATTATTTGCAAAGTAAAAAAAAAAAAAAAAAAAAAAAAATAAAAAGATCCTGTTAGAAATTGTCAAAGCTTGTCTTAAATCTAGAAATGTATAATACGAAAATCACAGCGTGTTTATCAAATGAATCGTAATAAAGTTTTATTAAGAATTCAATTGTTTGGCCTGCAACAGCCTAATGCGTTCCATTACATCACAACGTTCATAAATACTGTTTGCGTTCATTCCAACTTCAACTATCAATAATTCAGCGGCTATTCAACGTTGCTTGTCATTATTGAGACTCGCATGTCGAGATCAGTTTTATCGATTACCAACGGCGTTGTAAGACTATCGTGGAAACAAAATACGAGTACAGAAGCACTCTTACGAAACGGACTATTAACCCTTAATTACTCGCAGATATTCGTATTTTTGCCATTACCGCAGGCGTGCAGTGTCCGACATTACCACTACATTGGCATCGTTTTCGCAACAGAGTGATTTAATAAATCCAGCAGTATTTACAGGATATTTGCTGCGTTACAATTCGTTCAACGCTCACGAGAGGACAGAATTTCAGAAGCTCGTCAAACTTTCAAATAATGAAAATTCAATGAAATTCCACGTTTAGAGTTTCCAAGATTCAAATTTCATTTAAAAAAGGAAAGTGGCGTACGTTTGTAAGAATCAAGCCGAGACGAGAATCCCTCATAAATAACAGGCCACGAGATAGTAATAATCGCGCGATGATCTCGGGCTACGTGTTGATTCGATACGTGGTAACCCACCACGTAAAATATTATGAGCTATACAAGCTCATTCGTCGCGTTTGCAATAAAGCTGTACCCTTCTAGGTGATAAATGGACACTTAATCCCGACGTCTCGCGAAGATATAGCCTACTAACGTCGCAAACTTCTATCCACGTTGCTACCGAATGTCCTTATCCCACTTTAACGTTGTCTCCACCCTTTCGAGGCTTTTGCTCTCGACAATCTCGTTTCTCGTTTATTTTCTAATCCTAAATTTCCCAAATTTCACTTACAAATCTCGAACGAGACATTTTCGCGTGTCCAATATCACTGAGACTCTGCGAGACGAATAGTTTCCTTTCTTATTACGTATCTCTTCTTTTTTTTTTCCCCCTTTTTTTACAATTTGCGTGCGGTTGTCAACGAAGCCTGACAAATTACAGGCTAATGAGCTCCGTGCAACGAGCACATGCTCCCCTGAACATTCACATCGCGTCTCTGATGCGGCGAGCGACTACGGAAAATTGAAAGCAAATTGAGCCCTGTAATAAAGCAATTCTGGCCGGTGCTCCGACAATCACGATAAAAGAGCAATTGTGGAATTCAGCTGCAGCTTGCAGTTAACTGTCCTCGTTTGTGTACCCGCGGCACTGCTGTATCATTTCACGTCTTCCGACCAGATTATACGTCTAGCGTATTTTACTTGAAGGACCGACTTCCGTTTAGAGATATTCCAGCGGTGGCTGCGGCGGAAGAAAAAAAAAAAAAGAAAAAAAGAAGAAAAAGAAGAAAGAATCGAGAACAATTTACCACCCTTTTCTCAGACCGCTGAAGATTGAGAACGTAGGCGTTGCATGCTTCAACAATACTGCAACACGGTTTCCGCGCGATAGGTACTGCCACTTATGGCGACTGGCGTGCAACCGGGGAGACCGATTCCTTCGGGGGATTCACGATTTTCTGAACCGTTAGAAAAATTTTCTGCATTCGAGCGAGGCGAGCCTCGGATCACTCGAGGTCGATTGATTATGAATCGCGCGTTGCGAATCGTCTGGCAAAAGACGACGAGAAAGGAGGCTAGTGTATTTAGTGCTCCGCGAGGCCACGAAACCGTAATGCCACGGGCATGAATTTTCTTCAGGCTTATTTCATAACCTATCCTCTCATCGCTCAGTCCATCGTTTCCCTCTATCGTTACTTGGGAAGATTGTCGGCGATTAGTATATCGACAGGGGACAGATATTTCGATCGAGACAAGTCACGGAGAGAAAAGTGTCTCCACGCTTCATTCGGCTGAAATGAAGGAGAGCAAACCGCTTCTTACATCGAAGGGACTTTCCATTAACGGCGCGACTATTTTCGACTATTTTCCGGTTGGTTAGAAAGTCTTCCGCGTCGGGGGGTGGCATAAAAAGCCACGAGTTTTCGCGCGCGAATTCGCAGAAACGGCCCCGGCTGTAAATCATTGCCGCCGCACGGAGCAGGAAGATTCGTAGGGGGTAAGTAACGACTGCTAATAAATTCAACGGTTGACAAAAGAGGGAAGGAAGAGGGAGGAAGCACGTGGCGGCGTCGGAATTAGCCCGGAGCCGCGTCGAGATCTTTGCCAGAAGTCGAGGACGAGAGCCATCCGATAAATTGAACCCGATTTGTTTATCGATATCGACTAATGCCGCGGTCCATCCTTCCCTTTACCAGCAGAAAATCCGACGAGTCGAATCTGGCGAGTTGCCAGACAGCTTCAGTTTTATCAGAAACGATCGAAAACACGCCGCGTCAATCGTGATTTCTGACTTTCGAACGTGCATGTCTGTCGTGTACACTCGACATTGTCAAACCAGCCATCGAATTCGAAATATAAGTGCTCTCAATATTAACTGATCTATCTTTTAGTAAGATGCAAACGTTACTTTCTAACGTCTAGGATAGGATGTGTCTCCTAACGTTCAAGAGCTTGTTTCGACTTTTTAATTCGCGTACGTGCATTAAGAAAGAAAACAAATTTCATGATTACGATACGACACGGGTGATTCAAATTTCACGGTGAGAAAAGCGAGATCGCAGGAAAACTCGAAACATTTGTTCGAACTCGGCGCGCGCGCATTGGCAAAATTGTCACGAAGTGGTCGACGAAGCTCGATCATCAGAGGGAGTTAAACGGAGAGCTGACACAGTCGATTCTCGGCTCTCTAAGTTTTCTTCCGCGATTAACGGTTATCTGTTCCGTCCACGTCGTCCTCTGATCGTGAAATCACAGATCCCCGGATGATGCTTCCAGCTGATAAAGCCGACCCGCTGTTTGCCCGAGATAGTGCATCGTCGAGTTATCGTGGAATATTTCGAAATTCTCACGACCTACAGGAACAGCCTTGGCGATAAACCTACAAATCCGCATTGTAAAACGTGTTTCATAATCTCGCTAGTTCTATCTATCAGGCTTCTTCTTTCTATCATCTTCCAAAATAACGTGCCATTACGTTAAATTAATTTACTGTAGTTGGTAGTATCCGCAAAATGTGACTTTCACCTCTAATCCAACATTCCTGAACGAATCCACAATTTTGAAGTTCGTTCATTATTTTTGTCAAACGAGGAACATAAAGTACGTAATTACTTGCAAAAATTTAAAGTAGGATTTAAGATAAATAACGTAAATAGATCAAGATCGCCAAATTGATTTTAGTCACTCGATAGTTGACACCAACATCCTAGATTTACCAGGATGAAACGATAAAACGTCTTTAAAATTACCGGACGATATTTAATAAATATTGCGCGCGGAATATCGTCCTAAAACCATAGCACGAGTACAAGATACCGACATATGTTAGATCTCGGTGTACAAATTTTCGCTGACTATTGTTTGATAGATACACTCTGCTTATGATTAATTAGTTTTCGCACGTTTTGATGTAACGTAATATTAAAATATTCCACTGAAGCAAGTGTTTCTTCGTGGGTGTTTCTTTGTGCGATACTCACCACCTGCTCTAACCCTATATTTATTTTTCCCTGATCGTGAGAAAAACAAGCATCCAGCGTGTTTGATTATAACTTTCATTCGCAAACAGAAGAACTATAAATAAATTACGCTTGATTGCAGCAAGTCTAACATAATGCTGGAAAATATAGTGTAGCGGCATACAAACAGTGGAAAATCATACGGCACGAGAAAGAGTTAAGTAGATAATTCTCTTATTGTCGGACATTCTTAGTAACGAAGCGTATAGAATAATAGAGCAGAGAATTCTGCTTTGACGTTGTATTCTTCTTAAATTTGAGGCTATCGACGCAACCAACGAAAACGTTTTAGAAGAAATGTTCAACAATGTTTTCATCACAGGAACTCTTATATTGTGTCACACTCGACATTTTTAAATTGCTAGAAAAAAAAGATAATTAAAAAACTGCACGACTTGTACCCCAGTACGATTCGTCTCACTGAAAGGTCCAGAAGCAACTGTTCTGACGACTTTTTTGCTATAAAATTTTATTGATATGCAAACATTTTTAATCGATAGGAAACAAATTACAGGCGCGATCGCTCAGTACCAGACAACGCCACTCCTACTCGAGGTCTACCCCACGCTCCCTCACGAATCACGTGACCCAAATCAATCAATCGCTAATTTTCGTTGCATCAGCGTTGCACCTGAAGAGGCTCGATTTTCTGGGTTACCCCCGCTAAAATCACTTTCAGTGATAAAATAATTTGGAGTGCAATGATTAAGAAAGGAACGATGCTTGTAAAAATCGTGAATTCCAAGGTAAATTCAAGAAAGAAGAAGCACCAAGTTAAAAACTTATAGACTATGCAGAAACCAACGTCAAGAATTAATTCAACAGACTATGGACAACATCAAATCGAACGAAGATTCACAATGTATTAATTGACTTCTATCAAGAAATTCCTTTCCAGCGGATTAACCAAAAAAAAAAAAAAAAGAAAAAAAACTGACTCGATTGAGGACAACACACGCTAAAATAATGAATCATGAACATCTAATTAAGAAGACTGATTCTTCCTCTTGCAATAAATGTCAAAAATCTGTCACAGCTCAATTCTGTGTGAATGCATGAAATTTGAGCGACATTTGTCATGACTTCCCAAAATCATCCAGAAAGATCACTTGATGAACATGTAATCTATATTACAAAATATACACAAGTACCTAGTCGTTAATAACCAATAATCAACGGGACAATGATTCCTAAAAATTTCAATCATTTTTGTATCTATCCCTTTTGTGGAACAGAGAAACACTCTGAGTGCACGGTTCAACTCTCCGGTCTGTACAGCCTATTACGAAACCAAGCCAGTTACAGCGAGAAAGAAGAAAAAAGAAAAAGAAAAAAAAAAAAAGAAAAAGTCGCGTACTTTCTCGCGATTCCGGAGCAGAGGTCGATCGTGAATGAAGGATCGCACGCATCGAGCGTGCAGCCGCGTGACGACGAGCGCAAGCCGTCGAGTGCTAATGTGTTTTTCCCAGTTGGGTCAAACACCCTAGGTTTAGATAAGGTTCCCAACCTTGGCACGACCAAGCCGACTAACTACGTTACGTATGTAGGTGCGCGTGCACGCACGCACGCACGCACGGTGCACACGGTCGTAGTCGGTACACGCGCCGCTATCGAGAAGCGAAGAATCGCGAGGAATGCGAGGAGAAATAGCATACTGCTGATGTATATAATTGTTATTAATAGTGGCTGTTCGTTGTTTCTCGCGTGATAACGCGTATCGTAAATACATCGAAATTCTCCGCGGAACCGCCACCGATCTAAATTTTCTCCGCCCGGTTCTTAATCCTTTTTAACCTCTTGCGCTGGAACGACGTGCCAATATTTTCTCAGTTTTCAAGTACATTGAAATATAACTCAGGCAAAACAAATGATAAATTTATTACTTCTTAGTAACTTCTATCCAGTGATATACCGATGAATTCAAAAAGAAGACGAATTATTGTATACGGTTTGGTCCGTTATGGTCACTCGTTATGGTCCGTGAACCAGTTACTAGCGCAAGAGGTTAAAAAGGATCGCCGGAGATCTCGTGTCTCCTTGGAGACCACACGGCGTGTATTTGCAAGATATAATATTGATTATTTCTTCTTTTTAATAACATCGCTCGATAATTATCGAGTACAATATCGCTAACATTAGAACTACCAAGGTGCTCAAAATGACCAATTTATAATCTTTCACAGGGGAAACTTTATATATTTATACAGGGTGACCACTGAAAAACTGAAGGGTTTGAAAAACTCGTAACTTTGGTCATTTGAGAGATGTTGTTTTTCACACATAATGTTGAAAAAAATCCATTAATTTTATTTCCAAATAAAATAATAATAAAAAATTAAAAAAGCATTGTGTTTGTAAAAGTTATTTTTGTTTCATATCATTTAGTCTTTCAGTGACCACCCTGCATAAGTATACACATGTATTTTGAGAGACTCGAATGATTTTTAATAAAATGTATAAATAGAAGCTCTTTATCTTCTATCGTAAATATTTTCCTTTCTCTGCTATAAATCTTACACTTCGATCTAGCGTTGAGGTCTTACTACAAAAAAGTATGAATCTTACGTTAGTAATTCTGTTCGTGGAACACGTGTATGGCCACAAAAACAAACAGAAACAAACTGGACCTTTCGGAGTGAAAACTAAAGGTGAACTTTCGTCGGCCGTAGGGTCTGCAAGGGTTGACGATTGTTCGCGTACAGATTTCGTGGAACTGCTCGAGTGTGACGGTGGTGCAGTTGGAGCAAGAGCAGATGCGAAGAAAGACGCACGCACATGGTCGGGCGGTTGTATGATAAAGGTAAGCAGTAAAAGCAGTGACCATGTTGCGTGTATATATATATATATATGTGTGTGTGTGTGTGTGTGTGTGTGTGTACATATATATCGGCGTCAGACATGACCCTTGTCCTTCAAACGGCCTTTCTACGACCGTGTGCCTCGGTGTAGGTATACCATACGTGTCGCATACCTAACGACACGCGTAGCACACGAGAAAGCCGGCCACCGACGGTAAACTTCTGATTGTTTGCCTTTCGATCTACGTGCCTGTTTGCCGCCTGCACGCCTCTGTATACAGGCTGTATCAAAAGGCTGTAGGAAGAAGGAGCGAGTTTTCAAGGATTTAATAATTTTTTATTTAAAAACGACTCCAGGTGGCGTCAAATGGTGTGATATGTTTTTCTTTTTTTAGCTAAAATTTAGCTAAGATCACTCAATTTTAAAATGTATAGTATAGGTATACTATAAATTTTCGTTATTAACTTCGTTATTAATTAGCCTTCTCAATGTATCAGTGTGAAATTTTAGACGAAAGATGCGAAAGAAGTGAAATCTTTTTAAAAATTGAGGTTCTGTTACTTGCAGTTCGACACGATAAGATGGCGTCTGGGGACTTCCGTTTGCTCTTATTTTACTCAATTATTCATTTCAATCTATTGTCACGAGGTCTTAGAAGTGACAAATAATGCAATTTGACGAATTTTTTATGGGATAGAAACAACTGACATGATGGATAGAAAAATGTTCCTCTCATTGATATGTTATGTTTATAAGTATATTTTCTACGATAATACCCATAAAGTCTGCGCGCAACGTTTCGGGTCTGCGACATTCAAAAACAAACCCACCGGATAAACACCGGGGGATCGAGATAAAGGAGTGAAGCCTGGAAATTCCATTAGTCTTCAAATAAACTTTACCAATACTCCAACTTCTACGTTCTTCCAAAAGCTTCAATATATATGTATATGCGTGTATAGTATACAATACATATATATATACAGTAAGTTGAAAAAATGATCAAACACACAGCAGCTCGCAAAAATACTTTTCGATTGTACAGAGACTACAAGATATTACTACAAAAGTACGTAATCAGTCAATGCTGTGCTTAAAAAAATACCACACGTATCCACGTTGTGCGCCAACTTTACGTCCGCAACAAAACACGACTCGTCGTTTTCACGTTTCACGATACTCGATATTGATACAATCGCGGCGACGTTGAAACGCCAAAATGTTTTACGTAATACGCGCGCGTATATGAACGTGTGTGAAAACGTTGTCTGTGGTAAGTATCGGAGTCTGTCTCGGCGCGAGATCTCGACTTGTAACAGAGAGTAGTCGGTCGCGGTTCCAGGCCACGAACGAAAACGCGTCTGGATAAAGTAAAGCGCTCGAGAAACTTTCCGCTCTTACGAAAGAGGCCGGGGCTCCCGTCGTTCGGACACTCGATATTACCAGGAAAATCAGTCGGTCACCTTGCAAGGAGAATTCCCTCCGTGGGTACGAGGCAGATTGCGCCGCCGTGTGTGCACTCGTGCGTGTGGGTGCGCGTTTAATTGAACAGCCGAGGCGAGAGACCGTGCGATAGGAACCACGACAAGAGAGAGAGGGAGAGAGAAAGAGGGAGGATTTGGAGCCAACCGGTGTTTACCCGTGATAACAGTAGATGTACACGCGGCCAGTGGCGCCTATATTGCAGCCAATGACGGGTCAAACAGGGCACACTGCCATCCAACACTGTCGTTCCCGGTTTGTTTGGCCGCGCCTTTCTAAAATTACACGCACGCTCCGCCGCGCGTGTGTAATTAAGGCGGCTGCGTAATCCCGTTTTGGAGATCCTGTCGTTTCGCTTTGTTGACGAAACGCAGCTGCCAACGAGAGTATACCACCACCCTAACATTCGGACACGCCGCTTCACGAGGAATCTCCGGCTCGAAACGTAAATCGAGCGTTGTTTGCGAGCGTATCCACGAGTTTTACGAGTCGGGCGAGGCGAGGTTTAGAGGTGATACGATTCTGTGGGAATGTTCGCGATGTAGAACGATATGCGAAATATGCGATTCCCTTGAACGCAACCGGAATCATCGGGTTCGCGAGCGCTCGACCAGCTCGACTCTCCGAGTTGAGAAAACTCTTACCTGGGCTTCCGTTTCGAGTTAAAAATAAACGCGTTATTTTAATGCCAAAATACTCTTTCAAAACTATCTAATAACGTCGTACTAATTGTTCCGAGCGGTGGACTTTAAAATAGTCCCCTTAGGTAATAGCTTTATTTAAAAGAAATTCCTAGAATTCGCACGGTAGCTACCTGCCGTAGTTTCATAACAGCACAAACTAAATATATACGCGACTCGATGTGCGACACGCGTTTACAATCGCTCGTGGAATTTTGAAGAACGAAAATTTCTGGGGATCGTTGCGTTGTACGTTATGGGATAATGGCTAATTGGAACGGACTGGGTTAATAAGAAATAACACGTTGGATAATGTGTACACCGTAATTGAGATTCCTGCGTGGAAATGATTCATAACTAGTGAAATGATACGATCGAATTGCAATCGAACGTTATAGACTGATACAGCCGGGGCTGCCAGCATAGTTTTCTGAGATCGGACCGATGTTATGAAGCGAGCAACGCGAAACATTCGTTTAATTAGAATTGCAGCAACCACTAGCTAACTGCTATTAATTTGCAACTGTTTATTATTCTTCTCCGAGTGCTTGTTACGGTAAAAGTACCTTGCTGGCTGACTAACGTGTCACCGACGTTCACAACGTGTTTTCCAGCGACGCACACAGCGCCGCGGCGGAAAAATCCTGCAGCCGGGACGACTTTTAGAAATTTATTTCTTCAGCAGTACACGCGTGTATTTGTGGCCTCATCGAAGATTAATCAACGTCGTTTTCTTTCAACGAAATTTACTAAATCTAATTTAATCTCGAAATCTAGCACGTCTAATTTGTCTCGAATCGAGGAAAATAGAACGCTTCTCCGATTATTCGTCACCGACGTTGTTGAAAAAAGACGAAGATACATCGTCATTTTTTGATCGATCGCCAACGTCAGAGAGGCACGAAACAAAAAAAATGACACCGACCATCGCAAGAATCAGCAACGTGGCGAATAAAATTTCTTCTTTCTACTTCTAATACCTCGGACCAATCTGTGCAATCTCAGTTAGTAGTATCGACCAAGCCAGATAGTATAAACCAAGAATCATTTTCTTACGTGTAATCGGAAACTTAGAGAAACTGGACGACGACGGCGACGACCAAGTAAGATATGAAACTAGTAGCTAGCCTTGAGGCGAGTCCTCAAGGGACCAAGACCTCTGACCATGGGACGTTTTCACTTTGAATTATCTTCCAGATCATGCGCGCGTTCCTGACTGACCACGGTTATGCTCGTCGGTATAATCAGGGAAGGGGGGGCGCACTAGCGTTATCAGCTTGGTTCTCGAATTTTTTTCTCTTTTTTTTCTTTTTTCGTAAATAAATATCACTCGAGAAGAGATTTTCAAAGATTTGATCTCTCTATAATGACAACGTGTTCAATTTTATGACCATCGATTTTAATATCGAACTTTACGACTCGTTCTAATGCTCGTTCTCATAAAGTATTTTCTTCTTGTAACTGTGTGATAAATCACAGTAAGTATAGTAGATCGTTAGAATAAATTATAGAGCAAGTTACAGTGACTTGGAATGATGTAATAAATTACAATATCAATAACTTAGCCAAGTGAAAGCTCCGTTCTTACGTTTCCCCTTTATTTTTAATATATCATACAATTGTAATCTCGAGTAATTATTACAAACTGAAATCAAGTTTTTTTATTTGGTGTAAGAGTTATCCGTAGTGTGGTGTTACTTTAGAAACACAGGACAGGGAACATGTCTAATAAATTGTTTTCTGTTTGTATCGTTAAAGTGATCGTTAAATGATAAATATGAGAAACACGAGTAGTACTGGCAGCATAGCTCGTATCTCTCAACTGTAATATAATACTGAAATATTCCGCTAAACTCTGACCATTTCTGAACTATTTCACTTCTCAACTCGTATCTTTGACCAATGTGTGAAAATTGGGTCCACGTGGGCCAAATGAAGCTTATAAATTCCTATTTGTTAATAATATATTATAATATATAAGATAAATATATGATAATATAATGAGTTTCTTTGTTATTAATTAAAACTGAAACATTTTCATATCCTCAAGCACATAGGTAAATATCGAGAATCTTTGCGAAAAGGAAAGTAATTGGTGACGTGTTTTCTTTAAAAATAAGAATTATCAAATGTGAACGGAGTCGTTAAAATTATTTGTGTTACGCGTGTGGAGAAAAATAAATAAAAGTTACATCGTACAAGCCTCAAAATAATAAGTTGCGTTGAACTCTGTGCTCATTTCTTATAAATATACGAATTTCATTTTATCCAAATTTACTTGCTCGCAACTCTGCACAAGGATTAAACAATTCCACTGTTGTCAGGCGTGAATATAATTTACCATCAGCAGGTCCACGAAATTCTTACGTGAAAATGTGAGAATTCCATTTCCTAAATCTAAATAACCGTAACCCCTTTTTCCAGACAAATAGATAGAAGATTGTATCGAGAGATCTATCGAAGTTGATCGATCGTCGACGTTTCTGCCGACCACAAAGGCTTCTTTCACACGGGCCACCGTCGGCAACACGAAACCGTTGTGATAATCGTCATTACCTTTCACGTTGGTTCGGACACGGTGCCATCGCGGGGAACGCTTCGCGCGATTAGTATTGAAATAGACGCGGAAGAGGAAACGCTTTTTGCGTAGGTGTTACGCAATGCGAGTTGTTTTCGTGAAATGCGCGCGATGAATGTCTCCTTCCTTTCTTTTGTTTAGCGTCGAGTGTCTGCGATGAAACGCACACGAGGCCTGACGACGCGTACGCTCGTCGTCGTACTTTGTTAAAGTATTATTTGAACGCGCGATCAATGTACCTGTGCTCTATAGAATTGATTTTCTTCATTAGAGAAGCTGTTAATTAGAAAAGAATTTTCCTTATAGATTAAAAAGATTTGGATCAAAGAAGTAGTTTTTTTGCAATATTTTTGTGAAAACAAAATCTGTTTCCATAAGTATAATAGTTTATGATAAATACATATAATAGTTTACAATAGTTTACTAGATATAAAAGTAGAACTTTCTAGTAGTTTCTAGTATTTTCTAATAATTTCTAATAAAGTAGCACAGTAGCAATTTTTGATAATATCAGGGGTACTTATAATGTTGTTTTCTTTAAATTTAAACAATGTGACAATAATTTAATTTACTATAACATGACTTGTATTCTAATTAAATATATTTAGCGTGCTTATTGTCAAATTATATTACAAATTAAAACTGTACTAACTCTTAAATAAAGTAATTAGAATTTTTCACCTAATACAATAATAATAGAAGACCTCTTTTTCAGGAGGTCTATGATGTATTTGAATAAAATATAAAATATTTTTAACGACTGAACAAAATAATTTTTTAAACTTTTTAACAGTTTAAAGGCGAGCATTCTTTGCTAATGCTCGCGTGATAGCATTTCGCCATTGAATGCAGATTAAGTGTCTTTCTTAAATTTCCTACATCATTATCACATAATTCATTATTGGAAATTACTACTGTTTGCACGTAGATTTTGCTGACACGTCATTTGTCTGTGTAAAATCTCCTTTTTCTAATAAATTTCTACTATTCTTCTTGATCAGTTTCTAACATCTTCTTCGTTGATCTTTTTAAAATTGCACTCGGTCGGATATTTGGACAAAAGATTGGAGGATATTTTTAGTTTCGAAAAAGGAAGAAACCATTAGTTTGATTAAAAAGAAAGAAAGAAATGTATCTGCCTATGATAAACGATATCTACGTATGACATAATACTTCCACAAATACTGTCGCGCTTTATATTTATCGTTGTACACCGTCATCACGTAAAATCACCGGCTCCGAGAGAGAGAGAGAGAGAGAGATAGAAAGCGGCAACACACAACCCAGAGCGTTTTCTGTGGAAGAACTATTTTTCGGCGAACTATTTGTACAGCACCTATGTACCAGGATAATGAGAGACGTGCACGTAGCGTGTAAAGTGTAACGTTGGTCGAGAGAAATGGCTCGGGAGACATTGCCAGAACCGTAATTTGTAACAGTACGTCATACGTAGTTCCATGAACAGAGAGAGGGTTGCGGGTAAATTTAATTTGCGCTAGATTTTAAAAAGAGCCGTAGGTACCTCTCTTCGAACCACTTCGAATAGATAAAATCGCTTTTTGTGTGTGTGTGTGTGTGTGTGTGTGTGTGTGTGTGTGTGTGTGTGTGTGTGTGTGTGTGTGTGTGTGTGTGTGTGTGTGTGTGTGTGTGTGTGTAACGAGAGGAACCGACGAATTCGTTTTAACTTCAATTTCGCGATTTTAACATCAATTTTCGGGAAGAAGATAATTCAAAGAAGCCGTGGTGTAAGATTCATTCACAGAACTACGAAATTGTGCTCGGGGTAACGCGCGTACGGCCCACTGTCGGACGAGATGTACGATCATCATTCAGGATCTACCGGGAAACCGTGTTAGAACGTCGCCGCGGAAATTGCTGTTGATCCGCTCGGCTTCAATTTAATACGTTCGGGATGAATTCGAAACAGCTGCGCTGGGATGGGCTACGCGCAAAATGGCGCGGCGGCGAGTAATCTTGGAGTGAAAAGAGACGAGGAATATACTGAGGATAAACCGGAAAAAGGGGGAATTAAACATTTTTTAAGAGAAATGAAAATTGGATTTGGCTGATTTAATAATTGAACGTTAAGAATTGAATTGTTATTTTGAAGACGAAACGGCTCGATACTTTAGATAAAAGTGCGAAGATGAATAATCCCTTGGAGTAAAAGAAACGAGAAATATAGTAATGGTGGGGCGTATCACTGAGAATGAACTTAAAAAAAAAAAAAAACTATGTAATGGGTCACAGCTAAAAGAAATGAAATTGGATTTGACATCGAGTGTTAAAAATTAAATTATTCCCTTGGCTCCCAACATCTTCAGTTCAGTTAAACTCGATCGAAATTACTTTAACTTGATCAATTGTAGATGAATTACGCGAACGACGCGACACGACGTAGTCGCTAAGAATTGAGAAAATCCGAAATCGGCTGTTTCAAACGCCGATCTAATGCTCCTTAAAAAAAGGGGGGGAAGCGTCGGGATCTGAGAGAACGGAACCGCGTAAAACGAGACATTGATATCCGTATCGTAAAATTATAGGATATGAAAGATCTCGGCAAGAAAGGCCGTCCGAACGGGCGTTTACGACGGCGCTTAAACAACTTTTAAAACGGCCCGAAAACCTCGGCAATCTCCAAGAGGCTGCAAAGACGGTGCAACAAAAGCAGCAGGGGGAGAGGGACCAGAAGAAAAATGCATCCGCGGCCGCGAGATAAGAAGCGCCTTATGGCGAAACCGTACGGAACCAACCACGTCGAACGAGAAAAAGAAAGAAAGAGAGAGCGACAGACGACGGTCGATGATAGAGGGAGAAAAAATGAAATCGAGCGCGGTCGGATAACCACGGTGAAACCGGTCGAATTTATCGAGGGAAAAAATGGAGTTCAAACCTGAAGTTGGAACGTCGGGGAGGCGCTTAGGCCCGTTGCAATCAGCATCTTCCGGAAACGGGCAATCTCTGGTCAAGAGACTCGTTGAAACGACGACAATGCGACGATAACTGCACAGTTGTTGTACGTAACGTGCGCGACACTGTTGTTCAAAAGTGTACATCCGAATGCAACGGTGTCATTTTTTTTATAATCGTCGCAGCTAAGAGAATGGCTCGCGAAAGTATTTCGAATAGTTGCAGAGACTTATGGACGAATATTTTTGCCTCTCTGTCGTGATGTAAAATGTCAGGGATAATTACCCATGAATA
>KQ435801.1:1238265-1249266 GCA_001276565.1 Melipona quadrifasciata
AACGTTCAACGTCTCAAACGATTAATGTCACAACGAGATAATGAGTTTTTAAATGGGAGAAGGAGTACTCTTACCTAAGGAATAAGAACGTTTAACACTTTAAGTAATTCTAAAGTCTCTGCATTTTTTATTAATCTCTTAATTAGGAAATGGACACTATTGGTTTCAAGGTACATTAAAATTGTTACTTTAACCGAAGGTGGATTAATAATTTATATTATATTAATTATTTTCAACAGCTCCAAGCTCGTTATCAAAATAGTTGTCAAAATTCTGATATTTTATTAAGAAGAGATGCTGCTTTCAGTGCAACTTTTGCAGACCATTGTTCATTGAAATATGCGTACACTATTTTTGTGCCAACGCAAGAGCTGTGCACTGGGTAGAATCGACGCTGATTGAGGATGCACGCAAACACCGGAAGGTAGAATCAATTGCACTTGACTTATCTAAACCTAGATACTCTTTTTCTACCTATCAACAAAACAAGAAACTCAATTCCTCGCGATTGCGTAACATATCCCAGCATTTGACGTCATCCATACTGCTCTTGTCAATCTAAAACCGCAATCGACTCCGTTCTACAGTTCTTACGATGTCTATAATAAACGTTCTACACTGCAGCACTTGAACGAAGACGCGAGCTACATACTCCTGCTAAAGCGCATCTATAATGCTAATCTTGGCTTATGAAGTATCGTTATACGCCCGCTCTATTGAAAAAGAACTTAAAACTGAGTAATAAGATTGAGACAAAATTAAACGATAAAATTAAAAATTACGTCGTGGTTTTAAACATAATTTGATTGTTTGATAATTCGATTATTAAATTGTTTCCAATTTTATTTAAATATTTCATTCAATTTTGATAGTTGAATTATATTCAAATTTTTGAATTGTTATTTGTTCTATATATAATTAATTGAATTAATTATTATTATAAAAATAGTACAGTTACATTATTAAATTATCGTTTGTTCTTTGACAAAAAATTTATAGCTGAGAGAATGATGCTTATTTCTTCTACAACGCTATCCAGCGACTCTAATTTTTAGTTTGCAAGGGAATTTGGAAACACGCGCGATCGTGCTCGTTTGTTCCAAAGAAAACAAAATCCGAGAATCTTAATTGGATTGTCGTCAGGTCATGGTGGAACATTGAAACACCAGTTCTCGGAGAGCATTGTTTCGACGTGGATCATAAAACTCCACTTAGCAGGTTGGCCAAGTCAAAAGATTGTCCCGTACATTCTTAGTTGATTGGTCACGGTCCACTCTGTGAACAGTGGCTTTCAAAACAAAGCTATCGATCCTTGTGTCTCGCCCGGCACAGAGGTGTCGTTGCACCTTTGGAATTCCTGCGAACGACCTTCATATTTCTTCCTTTTTTTTTCCTCCCCCCTCTTGACCGATCCTTTTTCGCGTATATTCGCGTGCGACACGCGTACGGCGACGAGTTTGTGCTCTATTATATGTACGCACACGTTACGATCGTGCACGATCGGAATTCTCGTCTATTTTCGATCGAGCCGCGCGAAAAAAAAAAAAGAAGAACTGTACCGACGCGATCGAGAATTCCGCGCTCGTTTTCCACGTGTCGTATAACTGTGTCGGTTTATGATCGTCGAGAGTTTTCTCTCGCGATTGATTTACAATAGTGTTTTGGCGTGATGTGTATACTGTCGGTCAAAGAGAGATATTGGGGCACCTAGTTTTTTTTTTTTTTTTTGCGATACGATCGATAAAATTTGTTTTTCGCAAATAGTTTGCTATATTGTACGATAATGCAAGAAAACTCGAGAGTCGGAAAAGTATCGACACACTTGTAATTCCACGGTGCTTAACCTCTTGCGCTGGAATGACGTGCCACGCACGTCGAGAACTTTTGGTCCCAAAATTGCAATATTTTCTCAATTTTAAATATATTGAAATATAACCCAGGCAAAACAAATGATAAATTTATTACTTCTTGGTAATTTTTATCAAGTGATATCATTCCGATCGAGTTCAAAAAGAAAGCGACATATTATTGTGTACGGTTTGGTCACTCGTTATGGTCCGCGAATCAGTTGCCAGCGCAACTTAATCTGTATTTAATGGCGGGATGTTATTAGAATGATATCGCGCTAACATTAAGAAAGAACGTTTGTCTTCAAATCGTTGGGAATATTTTATTATATTCTGTTGAAATACACGGCAGAGGTGGAAGAAAAAAATCTTCGCAATACGAAGATTTTTGACACGAATTTTTATATTATACATCTTTGTATCATTATTTTGTATTTTCATTATTAGAAATTGTGCATGTTACTTTTGCACTACTTGTGGAGAAAGATTTTATTAACGTGCCGATACTTTTTCCATCCACTGTATCTCTCTCAACGCTAGAATCTGGAGGGCATCACCCTCGGAATTTCTAGAATAAACTATTCCAGAATTTTTAGAATACCTAGGAATTTTTTTATACTTGAAGCTATACTCTTCTGTGTTCTCATTTTTGCTTCATGTATCATGTGAAATATTGAACATTTCGTTAGTTGGACAACAAATGAACTTCTCAGAGTATAAGAAAAATCTCTCAATTAAGATACTTGTTATGGCCGTGAAATTTATTAACGTTTCAAACAAATCACCGTGACGAGAAGCTTTTCGTTAAAAATTTCGGCTTGCAGACATAAACAGCCGATAAGTCCCGCCACTTTAAAACGGCACAAAAATCCAAGAATCGTGAATGTTTACAAGAAGAACGGGGGCGCTACGTTCCCGAAGCCAGGAATTCCGCCACGTCCACATCGCCGAACACGTGTATCCGATTATTGCCGGTGAAACGAGTTTAACGAATCCGCGAAGCGCCACGCGAAACGTTGCAGAAGCCTCGCGTAGGCGTAGCCAGCGCGAGTTTATCCGCTGAAGACCGTACATACAGAGTGTAACGTTCGAACAAGGTGAGATTTATAAAGATCCTCTCAAGAATGGTGGAACGAGATAGAAAAAAGTTGTAAAGGAGAAAATCGATTGATACTGAATACAGATGCAATCTTTTTTTTTTTTAAACAGAATTATATATTTCTTTTACACGTTCATCGACAAATAATCAACAAGTTGAAAAATTATTGTACTTAGCAGAGATATTTCCAAAGAGTTAATTTTATAAAATCTACGTAAGAACTTAGTCTTTTGTTCAATTTTTGCAAAATTGAAGTTAAAATTAATCTTCTTAACGAGAATATTTGGCTCAAAATTGCAATATTTTTTTAGTTTTAAGTATATTGAAATATAACTCAGGCAAAACAATGATAAATTTATTACTTCTTAGTAATTTGTATCCAGTGATATACCGATGAATTCAAAAAGAAGACGAATTATTGTATACGGTTTGGTCACTCGTTATGGTCCGTAAACCAGTTACTAGCGCAAGAGGTTAAGCTAATTGTTTTTCGATTGTACGTAGATCAATATCTTTTTAATTGAATTTTGGTAGAAAAAAAATGTATGATTCTATTTTTAAAAAAAGATTGCATCTGCACTTTCTAGGTGTATCGTTCGAAAGGAATGCAGAAAAGTAGATCCTCGTGTATCGATTAATTTTCTTCTCCACAACTTTTTTGTGTCTTCTACACAGTTGCGAGAATATCCTTTGTTATCAACTGACAAATGTCAATAATCTCAAATATACTAGAGGTATAGGTTAGGTTTCCCTCTAGACATACACTGTATGTTTGAAATTGCAGGTTATAGATTAGATATAGGTTACGTTTTAAATATGTACTCCTAATATAGGTATAGTTGAAATTACCGGCGACATTTAATAATTCATAATGATCGATAGATATTTTGATAAATGCTCAAACAACGACAAAAATCATAACTGCGAAAAGACGAATTAAAATTATGAACCGCAGATGATATGATACCACCTTTCCAAGTAGCGCGTAACAATCCTAAGGTGGTAATAATTGTCCAAGCGAGACACCAAAGAGACAGTTGCTCCGAATTAATTATTGGAATTAAAGCGAGCCATGCTTCGTCAAATACTTTAGCTTTTCGTACGCTGTTCTGTTTGTTACGAAAAGGCTGAAAGTTCGCATCGCATGAATAATCGCGAGGCAGCAACGCTGCAAGTAAAAACGGATTGGATGTAACCCAAGAGCAACATATAAATCTATTTCTAGATCTATATAGAGTGAATCTACGCGAGAGAAGGAAACCGTAGAACGTCGTTCGTCTGTCTGGTGCATGCACAGAATTGAAAGAAATTTATGAAAATATACACTCGTCCCAGATCCGAGCGCAGGTCAATCGGCGCAGGCAGCGAGACGCGACGTGGCGCCGCTCAAGGAATTAGTTTACGACCTTATTATAATCTGCGCGTTCGGCAGCCATACACATACGCGCGCCGAATGCTGACCAGATCGATGAAACGATCGAGCAGATCTCTCTCGTTTAAACGAGAATTAATAAGCGATAAGGCATCTGGCGGTGTCTGGCCGTATAATAAAATGATAAAAGTCCACGGGTTATTAAGAAACGAGAATAATAGATCGAGATAGCCATCTAGCCGGCGTAATTTATACGGCGCGCTACTACCGTTGGAAACATTTATTCCTTGTTATTATCGTATCGCGATACTATCGCGAATGCCATCCGCAACAGCCAGTGCCCACCTTTACTTTTACGGCGTAATTAATGCGTCTTGCGTTTCGATTGCTTTTCGCGTTTCGTCCGGACGAAACATCGCCACGCGCGTGATAGAAACTCTTCTTTCTTAAATTTTCGTTTCCCCTAGGCGCGATTTTTTTTCTGGAAGAAATTCTCAAAGTGGGTATTTCTGACAAAAAATCTGTGTAACTGGAACGACTGTAGATAATCAGTACATTAATACATTAGAAATTCCTTTTGTCGACGACAGATTCGAGTGCGTTGTTCGCGGCAGTTCGCGTTGGATTCGACATGCATTTGTTAATGCATTCGAAACCGAGAAAACGGAATCCTAAATCGATTACGAGCATTGAAACAGGTCGAAAAATTCTCGAACGAGTCGTATCCAAAGATCTGTTGCGACACTCTACGCTTTATGTTAAACAGAGTGAGGAAAATAATGTTTCGATACGGAATGATACGTAGAAGAGATGGAAATTCTTGAGCTTGTTTACTAGAACCAACGTGAAGTGGGTGAAGGATCTAACTTCGCATACTTTCACGCTACTCTTTCAAAAAAAAAGAGAGAGACCCACCACACCGATGAAACGTATTTATGCATCGCAGCGTATCGCATAAATCGGAGTTTACCAAAACAGAAGAATTTCTCCTTCGTTCGTTTGATTTTCCCAATTTTCCCAGTCTCCAAAAAACAAACCTAACTCGACAAATTCCTAATCTAATCTGATCGCAAGTACGTATCAATCGCTTGTTCCAAATACGAGGGGGGACAAGAAAACGATACAAATTTACAAACTCACTCGCGAAAGCGACTGCAAAGAGAAGATCCAAATCTTGGAATTTTTCGAAAGATGCAGGATTACACGCCATTTGCTACAGTCGTGTCTGTCCTACCGTAAATCCAACTGGTAGCAACCCGAGAGGATGAACGCGACTCTAAACAATTAATTACAAACAAGCAAGCAAACAAATAAATCCAGCGTCGTCCAACGAGAATTTTACCTAAAAAAAAAAGAAAAAAAGAAAAAAAGGAAAGAAGGTTCGAGGTCTGCGAAATGGTCCGAGTAAAACCGCGGGCGGCAATTAGCACGCACAAGCGTACGCTTGTTGTCGTCACGCGTGCGCGGTTTTAATTCCCGGCGCGGAGTCGCCTCTTTTTACCTACTCTGTGTCCATTTCGCACAGAGTCGCTGCTCCCTGCTCTCTCAAACACTCCCACTTGTTCTCCCCATCCGCGTGCTTTCCACCCCACACACACCGGCCGCGTATAAACGCGACACGCAATGTCTGCCTACCGGAGTCCAAATACGCGCTCGTCGGCTCCCACGCGTCGTTTTCGAAAGGAAGCGCGCGTCAAATCTTCTCGCGAAGCTTTCGAATTCCATTCGAGATTTGCCGGATCCTCGCCGCCATCTTGCGATCCACGGCCTCGTCGGATCAGAAATTTGACCGATCACTCGCCGTGGCATTGCTCGAAACGAGTCGGAGGTCGTTTATCAACGTTCGAACGCCTTTATAAAGCAAGCAAAAGCGAGTTTCATTCACGGCGTTGGCATTCCGTCAAACGCGAGCAAACGTCCTGATTCTTTCGTGCAACGTACCATACGGCTTCCCTTCCACCGCCGTTCGACGACGTGCATATTTCACTGCTTGTCACTCGACTTGCTTGGTCGAACGAGTTTAAAGAGATGAAAGAGAGGAACGGTTGAAAAGGAAGAGAAGCCATTGTTAGCCTACGACTAGCTAACAGCTCGCCTATTGAAGGGTGTTTTGTCCCGCTTGGAAAGAAGTTTTATTGTTTGACGCCTGTTATATACACCCGTGAGATCCCACTGTTCGATGACACAGCCTGGTGCGATATATCTTTCGGGGATGAAAGCTCAGAACAGAGAGGGACGCAAAGTGAATTTCATCAACGTCCACGGTTAATTAAACAAGCAGCAAGGAACGATTCGTTCGAAGATAAAAATATTCGTTGCGCGATCTTATCTTCGCGAGGGGTTCGAACGTCGTTCGAAGAACAAGTTTCAGAATCGAACGAAACACTTGACCTTTTCTGTGCACGATCGAGCAACGAGTGAGGTTCTTTTGTTAAATTAAATCGTCATTACTACGTAGCGAATTATGCTAATAGACAAATTAACGAATGGTTGAAAGGCGGATAATAGATAAATTAATAAATGGTTGACATAAATGATAAATGAATGGAACAACTCTATGATATATCGCTTCTAAGCGCGTTATGGTAGCGCGTTGTTATTGAATTTTATTCGACAATTAATTCCTCGTCAGATCTCTTGACACCTGCGAGTTCTAAACTCTCAAAGAAACCTTGGAAAAACCCACTTGGACAAGTTCAAGGGATGGAAATTCAATCGAAGAGGATTAGAGGCTGACAAATTTTCCTCGATGCTTCGTTAAAAATAGCATTAGCTTGGCAAAGGTGACTCCGTGCATTTTCACACGTGCCCCGATGACACGCGGTTACAATAGTTAACTCCGTTTTGAAAAACCGGCTCCGCGGATGGAATATTAACGAATGGTTAAAGATGTCCTTTCTTCGCTCGTACGTACGTAGTTTGCAAGAGGAAATGAAGCTGCGCCAATGGAAGCGTGTAATCTTGTTTGCACGGCCGCGTGACAAAAAAGTCAAAACAAGTTGCAACATTATCAAATTTCGATTGTAAATGCTTGGAGTGCTTGGAATTTATTAATTTGTCGATTGCACGTTCCGTGATCGAATCTTCAAACGAGTCTAGAAAAATACTAGCTTCGCTCTCGCTTTAAGTTTCCCTTTCGAGAAAGCAAAAAGAAAGAAAAAAACTGCCGTAAAATTTTATTGATACAAAACAAATTACAGGCGCGATCGCTCAGTACCGGACGACGCCACTCCTACTCGAGGTCTAGCCCACGCCCCCTCGCGAATCACGTGACCCAAATCGGCCAATCGCTAATTTTCGTTGCATCAGCGTTGCACCTGAAGAGGCCCGATTTTTTTACCCCGCTAAAATCCCTTTCAGCATCACTTTCAGCGATAAAAAGAAACATCGAAGTCGAGTATCTCTCGCGTTTGTTATCCCAAGCGATTTCTCTCAGTCCTTCGAATCCTCGCTCGGGCGACTCTGCTGGAATTCTCTCGGCTGGCCGGAGAATGTTACACGAAACATTGATACACGATGTTTCGTTTATCCCGGGCAGCTATCTACCGACAGGGAACCGACGTGCAATCGACCAGCAGATATACCGTATAAAAAGGCTTCTGAAAGGCAGGGACGACCACGTTTGTGTGCGGTGTGCGCGCCGGCTATCTTATTATTGCACGCACGAAGCACGGCTTTCAGACACCGTGGGAGGAACACACGGGCCCCGAGAGAGGACCCCGGGAGATACCCAACCGAAGACAGCAAGGAAACTCAATCGTACCTCGCCACCACCAGAGATTAACCAAAGAGCTTCTCCCTTCCTTCCTTCCTTCTCTGTTTCTCCCTCGCCATTCATAAGACCAGAGCCTCGCCGCACCTAGAAGGATCGTGCCCGCACCACCAGAGAAACCAGAGAAACCAGAAACACGCACCGTGACACGCCGTGCGATCGAAATTCTTCATTACTCCTATCTCATTGCGCGCCGATGTATGCGTGAATTTCCACTTTTACGAGCACCATCGGAGAAGAATGGTTTTTAAACAACAGCTTAAATCGCTGTTTTTGCTCGATCGAGAGGAATGTCGAAGCAATGAAGTTTTTAGAGAATTCTCACATACATAATATTTCATTGGGTTGTACCTGTTTGCAGATATTCACAATAATTCTCGAATCTAAAGAATCGTGCTCGAACCAAAGAGACAAAGTTGTCGTCTGATCGAAATCTTGCATTATTTGCGCGAATCGTGTGTTTTTACGAGCACCAAGAAGTGCTTTCGAAAGAAGAATTTCAATTTCTAATTTCGTCGTTTCGCATTTAGAGCGCTTAAAATAGAAAAGAGTATTAGAAAATTTTTAGAAAATTTTTTAGAACAAGAAATTTTCGATCGTTCGAAAATTTCGCGGCGTATATAAAGACAATCTTTCATTTTTCATTTTCGTTAACACACAGTTAACATAACACTAATTTATGCTGGCAAATGTTTGAGCAATTCAAACGCCACAGGCAGGGGAACAACCACTCCGTTCCATTAGAATCAATATGACAGCGTGAACAACGCAGATAAAATACGCACGACGATCGTTGTTTTGCCTCGATAGGCGACAATAATTAAATTTTTCTTTCTTCAGAGTCTTAGCTACTTCGCGGAATTAGTTAATTTGCAATTGCGTACCAGAGACGAGCTCTCCCAACCACGAAAATGTGAGCGCAGCGTCGTTAAGCCTGTTACACGCGCGATAATAGTCAACGACTTATTTCGTAGGAAGAAGACAATCTGTTTTATACAGTTGCTCGATTCTTATCTAAGAGCGATGATACTCCGATTCTAACGAAATATTCAACGAACGTCTCTTACTCGGTCAATCAACTGCGATTCATTTCGGTCACATTCGAAGGGATCGATCAGCACGCGCGAGATCTTCGCGTTAACTTTCAACTTTGTCTACGTTTCGAGGCAAGGTATTTAATTTCCACGAGATATTCGATTACGAGTATAGGTATATTTTTCATGATATCCAGTCACTTGCGATATTTAAAAAGTTCACCGTTAACGATGTTCGTCACGCGTTTCAATTAATCTGAGATACTTGGGAAAATCAGAACTATTGGCGATAATTTCAGTAACGAGGCGCGGTAACGTAGCAGCGGCTGTGTTGTTTAATTTCAAGAGAAATTAGATTATGCGCGTAAACAGCTCCGAGATATTTGATTGCACACGTCTCTCGCGGTCACGTGGAGGAGCATCGTGCACCCGGGAAAAAATATGAAATTCAAATGAGCTTCCTCCGGCGCGACAAACAGGACGCGAAATTTTTTCTCCTTTCCTCGCGTTCCACGAGATCGTTTTCAAATCGTTCCCACCTTGAGTCCGATTTGACGAGTCTTGCCAATTTGAATTTTTGCTCAATTGAGAATTAAGTTGTCGTTCGCTCCTCGCCGATATGCGATACAAAATCGCACGTTCTTCACGTTTGATTATCGATTAGATTAGTCGCATCGATCGATCGCGATCCCCCGATTTCTAACTCCAGGCCAAATTACGGCGACCTAGAAGCGAACAATTGCTTCGGGGCACTCTTGCAACAAAATTGAACGAAACAAAACGCTTCCAATTCCGTCCCAACTCCGTAGCAGCGACGATCGTTCCTCGTTTGTAATAATCCAATCGCGTAACTCGACGCGAAATTAATCTGAATTAAAAGGCCATTCACTGCCACTTCCAGGCAATTAATTCGATTGTTCGGAGTGTTATTTTATGTTTCCTCTGTTATCGCGATCACCTCTTAGCTCAAGATCGAAAATACGAAATCAGAGGTTGAGTAAAATAATTCATTCAATCGTGCAAAAGAAAACTGTGTTACAATAAAAAAAAAAGAAAAGAAAAGTAACGACACTTGTATAATACGTGGAGAATTTTCCTCAATGAAAAAAAAAAAAAAAAATTGAATGCGATATACAATATAATCCTCTTTATTTATTATATTAAAGAAATGTACTTTACGTGATAAGGAGATTCATGTTTTTCAGAAAGAAACGAAAGAAGTAGAACATTGATAAAAAAAAATTGCTTTACGTAATAAATGTCGCAGAAGGCACTGCAGATACAAAGATCCACGATTTAATAATTTCATTACTGGGATGCGGATTTTATGCGTTTGTGGTTGCAAAAATAATACAAAGTATCCAAAATAGAGTGCATTCGTTTAAATACTTAATTTCAGTCAAATCGTCGAAACATTCAATAATTAATCACTCGTCGATTTGTTAAATGCATTCAACAAATTGTTAAATATCCAAAGGTTCGATACGAGAGGGAAATTTGAATAAAAAGTCGAAGATGATTCCTCGATTGGCAGACGTCCTGTTCCAACGGTATAGCGTTCGAGTATCGGTAGCAGGACGAGGAAGGATTACTTCCAACGAGGATAATCTCGACGCGTTGAAGGACGTGGAATCGTGAACAACGTGTTCCAAATTCTAACGAGGGGAAGACCGCGCGCGAAACGTTACTAGCAACTTTAACGATCGTCCATCAATTCGGGCACTGAATAACAAATGTCCGTAAATATGTGCGTAGAGAAAGGTCTCCTTTCCAGCAGCGGGGAACAACGTTATGCGTGCAACGCGCATAAAACCGATCCACGTGGCCGCGTTCGCGGATCCAACAATCGTTTATTCAGATCGTCCCGGCGCTGGAAT
>KQ435801.1:1262139-1276322 GCA_001276565.1 Melipona quadrifasciata
ATACGGTTCTTTGTCTTTTCCCATCAAATTCGAGTGCTGAGAATCTTCACCGGCCGGAGGTCAAATTGAAAACAAATTTGAAAACAAAAATTTCTTTCCCTTCCTTCTTTGAATTTTTCTCGATCGAACGCTACGATACCTCGAAGCGCGTTCGTTTTATCGAAAGATCGCACGAGGTAAAAGGAACAAAAATGCAAGTACGTGCATCCGATTAATAAACGTGCGAGAGCCGATTCAGGGGGAGCTGGGTGTTTGCGAGAGAAGAGGTTCCAAGCATGCCAGATATGTCGACTCTGTTTATGGAATGCTGTTTGACCGATTGCCAGCGAATTGAACGAATGCTTTCGGAAAGGTAGACAATCATTGTTTGCTTTGGCTCGGCGAAATTAATGAATTCGATTGGCTTACGCAACCGTGTGCAATCGCTCGTCGTCGATTTTGCTCGAGCAGCAAACGACGACGACAACGACAACGACGACGACGACGACGACGACGAAGCCACTGACAAATCGCGAGAAGGAAGAATCTTTCGTTATCTGATGAAAACTGAAATTCCACGAAGGAATTTCCATAAAGAAATGGAAAGACGAGCGGAGTCAAATTCACGTTGTCGCGCCACTTTCTCGCATTTCACCGCGATCGTACGATCCGCTATTGTAAAACATGACTCGACGAGAGTAGCGATTTACTGCCGGCTTGGAAACCGACGTCTGACGTCGACGGCGCGGAGCAGTGGCCTTTGCATCGGCAAAAGCGACAGATAGCGAGAGTAAAGCTCTCCGGGGACGTGTAAAGACTCGAGTTTTCCAGAATTTTTTCTTTCTTCCCCCCCCCCTCTCTCTCTCTCTTCAGCAAACAAGAATTCGTTCTCTCTCCGTGGAATTTGACTTTTTTCTCGTTTAAATTGCTAATCTAAATTTAAAACCGCGACGCATCGGGCGCGAGAACCAGCGGACTCGCTCGACGAACGCGGTTCGTAAAATTCTTCGAGGCTTGTCTTCTGATAGATAGTGGCAAAGTATGCAACATCGTCAGATAACGGCAATCAAAAGAGGCGTTAAAAATTATCTCACCGAGCGCGTCTCCGAGTATTGAACAATTTACGGACGCGTCACCCGTTCTGCCGCCGTTTAAATATTTCTCGCGAGCAACGAGCTCTGTCGCGAACGAGCTGTGTACGCGTTTCGGGACGCCATTCGATCGAACGTGCATCCTCATCTCTCCGAGCGCTTGGTGCGCCAATTTACTGCGCCGACAGTCTTGGATAGACGAAAACGTTTCTACGAATGATTATCAATCATTGATTATCATTAATTGTATTTATCATTATTGTTACTTTTATTACCGTTAATTTCTTAATACTGATCTTCATTACTGTTTGTCGTGTCACAAAGTTTCATAGATTTCTTCCAAGATGCATAATTCGAGCAAACGCGTCATTTCAATTGGTCAATTTACCAATTTGCTAATTATCAATTTCTGATTATTATTAATTGTATCATTATTATTATTTTTATTATCATTAATTTCTTAATACTGATCTTCATTACTGTTTGTCGCGCCACAATTTCATAGACTTTTTTTCCAAGATACACAATTCGATCAAATGCGTCATCTTTGGCGCTCGATGCGCCAATTTGCTGCATCGACAATCTTCGATCTCGAAAATGTTTCTGCGAAAATGATCATCGATTTTTGATCATCATCAACTCTGTCATTGTTACTATTAATCGAGCCATAATTTCGTAAATTTCTTCCAAGATGAGAGATAATTATTACTACACTCTATCGTCACTATTATCACTGTTACACACTTTATTGCTATCGTCAATTTTTCAACATCAATCTTTATTATCAGAATTCTTCTAAAACGAGCAATTACTGTTACTGGCATCGTACGATTCGCGATAACCAATTTCATCAAATTCCTGATTAAGGAGAGAGAAACTCGAAACTCTTTTCTCCAAGAGACACGACGACGTTCTACGAGTGCGACGAATCGCCTGAATAAAAGAAATAAAAGAAAAGAGAAGAGGAGCAGCAGAAGAAGAAGAAGAAGAAGAAGAAAAGAAGGAAAGCAAAATGGAGAAGAGGAAAAAGAAGAAACGCAACGACGAATATAAAATCACTGAGCTCGCCGAGTTCTCCGGGGGATCGGCGTCGGAGGCCGGGGCAGGGCGATCGCCAGAGGCTTTCGTTCGACGAAGATAATAGAAATTCGTGGAACGAATCTCGAGGGCGGTGCGCGCGGAGGCCAGCGAAGGAGCTCGGATTCGGTTCTCTCGCCCGTTTTCCTCGCTTTCTAAGCCTTTGCCAAAAGCGTTCGGCGCGGCGAACAACGACGCGAGAAGCCGCGCGTGTCCCTAATACGCCCGAAAAACGACGAAGCGAAACGAGAGAACCCCGTGGCTGAACGCGCTGCGTCACGCGTGGAAACTTGCGTCAGCTCGCTGGAACGCGTCGGCCCGCGCCGAGGGAAATTTCTTCGAGCGTTCGCGCGCGACTTTCCTTCTCGTGTAATAAAGCACGCTGTCCGTCCTCTCGAGAGGAAAACGAGAAAGAAAGGGAGAGGGAGTTCTCGGGGTTGCGTCGCTTATTTTTAGAGCGGCGGCGATATTGCTCGGAATTATGCGGCCGTCGTGAACGTTAAATCGCTTCGGCGAGAGAATTGCCGATCTTTGACCTTGCGGCCCAGCCTCGCAAGTCTGAAGCTAATCCTCTGGTTCCGCGTAATCGTGGCCTTGCATCGGCGCGTGCTAAACCGACCGCGTAATGTCGACGATGCGCGAGAGAGAGCGCGGGAAAATCCAGGCCCCGATTAACGCGCGATCGAGGTTGGCTCCTCTCATTGCGGCTTCGCGCTGTAATATTCATCGAGGGTGCAATACTCGCGGAGGCGGTTGCCACGAACGCAACGGAACACTCCCGAAACGAAATTTTGATCGATTGACCGACTGAACGAACTCTTGGCTCGTCGAATCTGTTCGCTTTTACAGTTACAGTAATTCTATTTTATCGACTGAGAATTCATAGGGTGAATCGATGGATTTCTATCTAACAGTAAATAAATGTATAATAAAATATATAATAGAAATATAATATATACGTGTCTATTATATATATATATATACAGAGTGGCCACTGAAGAACTGAAGGGTTTGAAAAAGTCATAACCTGTTCATTTTCAATCTTTCTTTTTTTTGTAGGTTATAGAGCATCCGTTAAAGGTTACAAATACATAATACTGAAGAAAATCCATTAATTACATTTCCAAATAAAATAATAAAAAATTTTAATGAATGTGTTTGCAAAAGTTATTTTTGTCTTATATCATTCAGTCTTTCAGTGGCCACCCTAATAATGTACAAGTACTTTCAATCGTTTCAGCAAACGAGTTGATGATGAAAACAACGAAATTTCAGCTAGCTTGCAATCGGAGACGCTGGCCGTGCCTGAATGTTGAATCCGTTCGATTGGACGTCGAACAAACGAAAAAACAATGATAGGTAAGTTGCCTGGGGACAACGCGACCGATTCCACGGAAACAGCCTCGCAACGATATTCCATTCTTCCGAGAAACGAGCATCCGGTAAAAAGTCATCGCTGTGAAATATACAACAGGGAAGAGAGACAGACTGGGCTGTGTGTTGCTGCTGGACCGGTACCGATCCGACGACAACGACGACGACGACGACTTTTCTGCCGTGGATTTTTGCGATATCCCGGTCAGTAATTCTTTTAAAGATATCTCTCTTTCTCTCTCTCTCCCTCTCTCTTTGTCTGTTTCTGTCGCGTGAAGGAAAGAGAGTCCTTGCCGGACCTGCAAACCAGTTCAGAGCCCGGGGAATCTTTCCGATGCCTCCTGTGTTCTCTCTTGGACACGGAAGTGAAAAACGCGAAAGGCGAAAGACGAGGAGAAGAAATCGTTCGTAGCATCGTTCAAGGTTAACCACGTGGGTATAGGCGTAGCCACTGGCCAATGGCGTAGCCGGAGGATCCACGTATATAGTTGGATATACCCACCGAGAACAACCGTTAAGCCTAATGAACCGCATTTACACCGTGCACACTTTTTTTTCGCTGGGCAACTATTAACCATCACCGCCCGTTCGAAGTTAGGCTCGCACGTTCCCAGATTATTCTCATCGCGATCTTCTCTCACAAGTTTTACTCTGTTCGCGTTCACGCGCGATTTTAGCCGATTTTAACCCTTGAAAAATTGTCCGTAATTTTTGTGATCGTGATCTGAATCGGTACCGAAAAGATGAACGTTCGAATTAACGCTTTTGCGCTGGAATAACGTACCACGCCCGAAATTGCAATATTTTCTGTTTCAAGTATATTGAAATATAACCCAGGTAAAACAAACGATAAATTTATTACTTTTTTGTAATTTCTATCCAGTGATATACCGACGAATTCAAAAAGAAGACGAATTATTGTATACGGTTTGGTCACTCGTTATGGTCCGCGAACCAGTTACTAGAGGTTAAAGATCGAATTCGAACGTAATAAGCCGTCCAACGATCTTGAAACGTTGAAACGGGATTGCAGCTGAATGTCTGCATGCTCGAAACGATGGAACGTGCCAGTGAACACGTTCCACGAAATAGCGGGCCAACTTCGGTGTGCCCGATAATCGATACACGCGTTCACGAGTGAAGCTCTAACTGATCCTTCTTTAACTAATTGATCGATCAATTTACTTGTTAAATCGCTGATTCACCAGATCGTTTGTTATAGTCCAAAATATAAAATAGTACAAAGTACAAAACTCGCGCGGTCTAAATAACATTCTTCGTCGTTCAAATATCGATTGGATCGAGTAAAAAAAAGAAAAGATCTACCTCCATTTTGAAATAAAAATTCACCAAGTAAAATATCAATAAGGAGTGATTGACTGATCTGAATGTATTTTTAAGGTGATTTTTTTTCTGCGGAGGTTTAAAAGGATTAAGATCAACTGGAAACGAAGTGTCCATGGAATATACATGTTGCTGATTGATTTCTTTACTAATCAATTCACTCAATGAATCACTAATTCGCTAAATCATATATTTTAATCTAAAAGATAAAGTAATACAAAATATTAAAAAAAAAAAACATCCTCACGGTCTAATACAATTCTCCGTCGTCCAAATATCCCACTTCGAATCGAATCAACTCTTAATAAAAAAAAAAAGATTCACCTCCACTTTTTAATTTAAGCCAAACTAAAAATCAATCTAAAATAATAAATAAATATTCTCTAACAACACTCTCTATCGTTCAAATATCCCACTTTTGAGTCAAATTCTCATCCTTTAATTGTTAATAATAATAATGAAAAAAAAAAAGAAGTAGCTTCATCTCAAAATGAAGATTCTCTACGTAAAAGTATCAACAACGAGGATAACTTTTCGATTCGATCCTACGTATTATTTTCAGAATGATTTTCTCTCCTTGAAGGTTTAAAAGGGTTAAGAGATCAACGAGCTGGAAACGAAGTGGGACACTCGGCGGCTTCCTTTTCTACGCGGTCTGCGTTTTCTTTCGGGCGTGCACACACGCCTCAGACGACGGAGAGATAGACACACGAGAAGGAGTATGTATAACCTTGAGGACATAGTTACCTTCTCCGTTGGTGGTAAGGGAGCCGGGAAGTGGCAGGGGTGTACTGTTTTTGCACCGATGTTGATCCCCTTCGCTGGGCGCACGATCTGAAAATAAACGGCAACCCCTTTAGAAGCTTCCCTCGTGTCAGGATCACTCTCACTTTCACTCTCACTATCTCTCTTTCTTTATGATGTTCTTTCAGCTGTCCCTTCCAGGCAGACGAAGTTTGCCTTTTTCAGATGAGAACTCGCGAACCAGCCAGCCGAAAGAATTAACCTCTTGCGCCGGAATGACGTGCCACGCACGTCGAGAATTTTTTCTCCCAAATTGCAATATTTTCTCAGTTATAAGTACATTTAAACGTAACCCAGGCAAAACAAATGACAAGTTTATTACTTTTTAATAATTTCTATCCAGTGATATCATACCGACGAGTTCAAAAGGAAAAGAAAGCGACGACTTATTGTACACGGTTCGGTCACTCGTTATGGTCCGCGAACCAGTTTGCTAGCGCAAGAGGTTAAGAAAATATATAAAGGATTAATCCATTAAGAACGAGAGGCGTGACAATTTATCACGATTTATTACCGACACTTTAACTTTTCGCATTTTTGATTTGAGAATTGAAATCCCTCGAAGTCTCCCTGGTCCCGCATTAATTAAAAAGAATCGCGAATGAAATATTGGACTGATAAGTAAACGAGTAATTTTTTTGGTATTAATCACACGTCTGAATTGACAATTGTCCAAGTAGCATGTATTTCGTCGCGGTTTTTTTTTTGCGAAATAATAATCTCCGTTTGTGGAGAATTGAGAAAAAATCTAGAGTCACTTCTCACTTTCCTCGGCATCAGTGTGATTCATATTGGGGAAAAAGGAGGCAATTATATTCTTTTCTCTTTTTCTAATAAACGTGTCATCGAACAGATGCGACGCACACGCGTATTCTTTTGTTTCCGATTAGTGTAACTGAATCTGAATTTCGTCGTTCTCATCGTCGAACATTTTCAACAGTCGTTGTTTTGGAAATTTACGCTATTTCAGTGGTCCTGAAAGATTTAGCAACATCAATCGTCGATCGTTCATCGTGACAAGCAAAGAGGTTCGGTTAACGAAACAAACATTTGAACGCAGTTACGGCAAATCGGTTCGACGGGGGAACGGATTGAAAGCGTTTGGTCTCCCATCTGGAACTAGTTACAACGGAACTAGTTACAACCAAGAGGGATGAAACGCGCGTGTGTCTCTGCCTCGATGTAGAAACGCCCGAACCTATTTATAAGTTCGAATCTCCAACTGACCAGAAAACCAAACACCGCGACCGCTTCGAAGAATCGGTAATGGAGTGTTAACGTCTACTCCGCGGCGATGGAGGCGAGTTGGGAATCCTCTGTCGCGGTTTCGAATCGCGAATATTCGGAGAGACAAAGAGAGAAAGAGAGAAAGAAAGAGGAATTTCCTGGAAAAGGTGTGATGATGCAAAACCTGCACGTACGTAGTGCGTGTTCGTCGCGAAAAACATTACGCAAAGTAAAACTATTGTGCAAGTGTATAACAGAGTATATAGAAATCGCCATGGGCGAGAACTTTGCATCGCCGAGCTGATGGAAAATGCAAATACGATGATTAATCGTGCTGATGGGTTTTCTCGTTTGGCCTTTTCAATCGTCTTCGCGATTGAAAGGATATATCTATCTCTCTGTTTCGTTTCTTTTTCCCCATCACGTTCTTTTTTTCTGCCTGGTCGTTCGGTAATAATAAAAGATTAATGATGTTTGTTCGCTTGGTATTGGTATAAACTATGGCTAGATCGGGGATTGTTGTAATTATTTGTATTATATATATTACTAATATTAATGCATTAAATAGAGAACTAATTAAATTATTAATAGTATTACACTGCAGTACAGTGTAACATCAATAATCGTCGTATGTAACATTATTATTCTAGATTGTCAATTAGAATTGTCACCAGTTTGATGTATTTCTGTGAGCCAAACATTTTAAAACGACAAAAGGCAAAATATAATAATTTTCCAGTTTTAAAACTAGACGTCTCCGAGAACTTTTCTTACTGCTGTAATTAAACTAAAACGCTCTGATCTAAAACGCCCGTTAGGAATAATAACTCCAAGTTAGTTTTCGAATTCATTTCCTTCGCAGTATCAAGATTCCACTTTTACACATTTCGCGGTATAAAATTTCTTACAATCGCGGGAGATAAACACGCGCTTGATGGACCATCAATGACCCAAGGAAGATAACTGCATCAATCACGAACGATAACTGCACACTAACGCCACTGTTTTATTTTACAACCGCGCTATAAACGTGACTATAATTATTCTGAACAAGAATAATTAATTAATTATTCTCTCAGTAAGAAAAAAATATATATATATTTTTATTACGCGTTTTCCAGTATCGTTCGATGCCCCGAGCGATAATTTATTAATAGTCTGCTTGAAACTTCTCCTTTCAGGGACTATTTTCAATGGTTGCTTTTGCAGTTGCGATATCACTTCCATGGAAACTCTCGTCGAAAAATTTTCAACGCTCCGTTTGGTTATTTGGCTCGGCAAAGTATCGCGATATTCTGCCAGTGTTTTGTAACAGCGATTTTTTTTTTTTTTTTTAATAACGAAAGGAATTGATTAGCCTTTAACCCTCTCGATAAGAGGAGCGTTCGTGTATGACGAGCAAACATTTATTAAAAATAAAGAACATCCGAATATTCTGTTCTAACAAATTTGAATTGAAAGACTAATAAAATTGAGGATAACTGATATCCAGACCCTGAAATTGAAACTACTCCGTCAAAAGTATCTTTTTGCACAGATATGGCTACCGCGATTTCAAAAAGATTACCGAAGACTTAAACCCAATCGTAATTCGGAGAATCTTAATTCTAAAACAAAGTTATAACCATAGGAATTAATTAGGTGACGAGTCGTCCTAAAGTATTTTGGCCAAGGACATATAAATCAGAAAGTATATACATATAAGCGTGACAGCAAAGGACCCACGGCATTTTTACATCAATAAGTCACCGAATGAGAATAGAAGGTCTGTAAAATCGTACAGTATGATGTTTAATTACAAAGTGGTACAACGTTGCGAGAAAGCATCCACGTTTTACGATCCACCGAGACAGAGTACGAGTGGCGAGGTACAACCAGGTATTCGGCCGAGGCATGATTAATGACTGGGATTTAAGTTGCGAGAATTCGACGCGACGGAGAATACCGGAACGATTAACGCGACAACCAGTGGCGGACAGAGTCACAGAGGAGGTCAGACGACGAATTTCTGACTTGGTGAATCACACGATTCCCGTGGAAATCTGACGAGGGTAGCGACACTATCGTTTAAAACAGAGTTGGCTAACTGGCGGCCCGCGGGCCCCTTGCCCCCTCCCCACTTTCCTCATCGCTAGCGCTACCCCCTCCACTGCATCGATCTCCCCACCACACTGAAATTTCCTCGGCGTGCATGAGCCCTACTCTCTCAGTCTGTTGATTTTCCTACTGACAAAGCAACATCGAGCGAGCTGGACCATTATTAACGCTAGAACTACCGACGAAAAAGTATAATATTTGTAGCAAAGAGATTAAAGTGCAAGGTACAAGAAAAAGTTATTTAAGAAAAGTTTATTTAAAAAAAATCACTTTACGTATTTAAAAATACACTGCCATAAATATACAAAATTTCCATAGAAAATTGTAATGAATTAGTCATTTTGACCATTTTGATAGTTCTAGGGTTAATTCAAGTTTCTTCTTCCTCCTCTTTCAAACATTCTTCGCGCAATTTTCAAGAACGCTTATTCCGCCGCGCAAGTAAATTTAAAGGCAAAGGTATTTAGCAAACGTGTTTGCGCGAATTCTGAAATTGCCAAGTGGTCTTATTGACTTTGACTGATATGTAACACTTAACGTTTAAACGCTGAAAAAGTACATGGCAAATTTATCACACTGTTTTCCGACGGCGCTTATAGCCGGTACATTGTGCACGGTGGCACCGTGCACAAATCGATGTTACGAACGAGACCGCACGCGTCGATTTCCACGACAAGACCGGATACTTTCTTCGTATCATAGGCAAGTAGGCGTTGTACTAAACATTATTATAGGCGTCGTTTTAAAGATCGTTACAGACGTTATTAGGAGCACGATGCAACGCCACGTAACTTATATACGCGGCGAAACGACTCGGATCACGCGATCAGGCCGGTTTTTTTTTTTTCGTTGTCGCTAAAAAAAAAAAGGCAGAAAATCGAAACCAACATTGTTCTTTTTTCTTGAATTTTCTTTTTTTTCGGGGGGAGGGGGGAGGGAGAATATTTGGACGTTTATCGTAAGAGATTTTAAAACTTACTTTCACTATACAACAGAGGTTCGTTTGTCTGAATTTTACTTATTGGAACGAAATTTCAACACACTCGACGAAAGAAGAGAAACAAATTACTCTCTTTTTATACATTTTTAGTATCGACGTGTCGTAAATTCACGTTGTTACATTTTTGACGTCGATGTATAATTTTACGTTTCGGAACGTGTGTTTGTTATGAAACTGGAAGAAGGATCTTTTGTCCTTTTTAAACATGGGAATCGGGAGCGAGAAAAGGAACAAACAACAGTTTTGAAAAATAATTCAAATTTTTCGAAAAGCGCATCTAATAAATTTTCAACGAAAAATGATAAATTGGTCATTTTAGTAACAATCACAGATCCTTTAATCGTATATAAAATTCAGGCAAACAAAGTTCTACTATAGTTCTATCGTAGTTATATTTAATATGCTCCTCAGAGAGAAATTCTGGTGTTGACAACGTTTCAACTAACTGAAGTATCGCTAATTAAATTCACTTGTCCGAATGTGAACGAAAAGTAATATTGTTCGATTATACATCAACATTTCAATCGTATAAAATATTCAGACAAACGAAGCTCTACTGCAGCTCCATTAATTCCACCATAATTCTATCCAACACGCGAGTAGAATTTTTTTCAAGTCAAATTCCAGTGTTAACGAAGTTTCCATTGATTTTGCGAAATTTTGCTAATTAAATTCGCTTATCTGGGCGTGAGCTTCCATTACGGCTGAACGAGAAGCAACATCGCAGATATGCACTTCGGTCATGTATAATTCAGACAAACGAAGTTCTACTTTCACTCTAATTTCACTGTAGTTCTATCGTAGTTACAATATTGCAATACCAATTTGCTCAACATCAGCGAGCGAGTAAAGCTCTTCAGAGTCAGATTATGATGTCAACGACCAAAATGAATTTTTGTTAACTAAGCCCACTTATCTATACGTAAACTGAGAAATAATGCTTCAATTACAGAAAATTCCGCTGTAATTTCATTGTAATTCCACCACAGTTCTAGTCAATTTCTCGCTCGTTTTCTAGATCTGGAAGGGCTGGGTCGTTTTGGGAAAAGAGCCGCGTTCGGGCGGTATTCATTGACTAAAAGAGGGCTATGACGTCAGAGGGCAACAAGTCAGACAAGAGGGCGGTCGCATTCTTTTGGAATTCCAGTGACTCGTTCCTACGGGACGAAGCATTTCCTGCCGCTAGAACAGTAGCAAAAGGAGAAAGAACGTCGGAGAGGCGAGATTCAACATCCGTCCAAGTATTTTTAGGAGGGATTTCATGGAAATATCCTCCCTCCCCTTTCTCGCGGTCTCGTCCGTTCGTTTCGCAAATTCGTTTCGTCCCTCCCTCTTTGAAATTTCCGATCGGCTAAATACTCCATTGCTTGGTGAAACATTATCTTTCCCCTTAAATTTTCCCTTAAAGGCAATTCCCTAAAAAGTTCTCCCCTTGCGAGAATAAGTATTCCTCGATCAGTGATTTCAGTGACAGCGAGGAAGATCAAAGTAACACTGCGCGTGGTGGAAAATTAGCAACGAATTCCCCAACTGGGAAAATTTTCTAATAAACACTGATCCGACATTTTACTGTGCGAATTCTTATGATTTTCACTTCCCAAGCAAATGATTTAAGAAGCCGAAAAATGCTCGGAGTACCGATGAGAAAAAGTAGGAGTGCGAACGTGGACGAGAGGGGAGAGAGAACGTCTTACGGTACTGGCCGCACGCCGTGCCAGAACGCGAGGAGAGACAAGGAAGAGAGCCGCGGGTAATGGGCTAATAATTCATACGTTCGTTCGCCTTGAAAGTTAGGCGGAAAGTTAGACGTATGTGTGTGTGCGTGTGTGTGTGTGTCCTTACCACACACAACGAATGGACGACGAATTCGCCGATCCTTGCAAATTTAACGACGACATTAGTGACGAGATTTAGCGAACGGCTACCGCACGCTTTGCGTTGTGATGATGACTCTCCGGGAGGACAAGTGTCGCTCGTTCCCTTTCCCAAACAGAAACTTCTCGCGGCGAAAGCCCGATCGAAACCGTTCGGCAAACACGTACATAAACGTGTTTGCTCGCGATCAACGCGCGATAGTAATCGGGTTGCCAAGTTTACGTGTCAATTTATTCCTTATCGGCGAATAAATATTTGCACGCTGATTGTCCTCGATCTCGTCTCCGCGTTTTGTAACGCAAACTGGCGCATCGGTCTCGCGTACCGTGCGCCAAGCAAGCACGAACTTTTCTGCCTCGTTCAACGAATTTTCCGCTCGCGCAAGCTTCTGTGTACGTGGTTTCGAAGGGGACGAGACTCGGGATGGTGTTGCGTCTCCGAAAAATGATCCATAGTAGTCGAATTGGAAATAAATTCAAAATCGACTATTTTATTCAAATTCGATCTGGAGTCAACTTTCTAAATTCCTGAAGATTGAATTGTTTGTGAATGAATGACGTCTAACAATGAAACAGTTAAAATCGTACGAGAAATTTGTAAGGGAATAATTAAACGATCGGAATTGACCGAAACTTGAATAGTGTTATTTAGGTAACAATTAATTTCAATTTTTAATTTTAGGTAGCATTAATCTCTATCAGTTTCTCAATTCTACACTGCACTTGTGCTTCGATACTTTATGAAAATTACCCGCGTCTGGAGTATACGAATTTTCCTATTTTCTGATAATTTTCCGTCCGCAAATTGGGTCGTCACGATAGGCGAACTAGATTCCAAGGAGACGAGACCCAAGACCCGTGTGTACGAGGACGATAATGTATCTCTGTTTGGCATCGGTTGTTTGTTTGTCGTGCCGAGATTAACAAAATTTTTGTAAGAGAATCGAAGATCGAAAACCGATCGTAATTTTCGGCGTTACGCGAGGAACAAGAGTGAAAGAAAGAGTTCCGCAGCTCCCCAGAGGGGGGAGGGCAGAGATTTCGTTTGAATTCGCTCCTCGATCCGTTGATCTGTTGACCGAGATCTTCTCGTGAGAAAATATTTGCCAACTTGCTTGATAAACTTGGAATTCGAGCTTGTGATCAGCGTGTTTTATTCTGCGACAATGCGGAGGCGCAAATCGCAGAAGGCTATTCATCGACACGTGGAAGAGAGGAGAGCTCGTGTACAGACGAGTGAGCCGACCTTAATAGTTACAAATAGCAATGAGTTTGCAGAAGCTTAACGAGCGTTAAACTCCGCGCGTGACTTCTTTTCCTCGTCAAGTTCAACAATTTCCAACCGGTGAAATAATCGAAAGAAAAAAAAAAAGAGAGAGAGACAGAGAGAACAGTTTCTTTCGGATTTTCGTTTTACAAAAGATTTGTATCGGTGAGATATCGGTTTCCGTTAATCCGGAAACGGCGGAGCGGTTTAAGGGTCGTGGCTGGCTATCGGCGAAGCGAAGGAGGCAGCGGAATGCGAGAGAGCCACTCCCGCCTCTGGTCGAAGGTACGTACGTACGTACGTACGTACACGCGGGTTGGGAGCGATGTAGCGGCCGACCTAGAGGCTGAAACACAGAGCCAGAGAAAGGAGCCAGAGCCCGTCGTCTCGAGAGAGCTCGTCGAGGAACGTCGCGGGCGACAGCGAGAGAGAACGAGCCAGCTAGCTTCGGACGGAGAGCGCGCGTGCTTCTTGCGTTGGTGGGCAGCAGCCCGATGCCCTCGGTCAGTGAGACGAAAAGAGACAGGCAAGGTTCGACTGCTCGACAAGAGGGAGAAAGAGAGAGGCTGAGGAGACGCGCGTGGGTATGCTGGAAGAGAAGAGAGAGATAAGGAAAGAGTTAGACGAACACAGCGAGTGGAAGAGACAGAATGAGACGGAGAGAGAGAGAGAGGAAGAGAGAAGCGTATCAAGGACGATGAAACGAGCAGAGAGGTATAAAAGGCAGGGGACAGGCGCCCCGGTACGACGGCTGTGTGTATACCGGAGAGCTTCGTGTTACCGGTGTACCCAATCCCTCCCTTCGACTGGCGCTATAAGGCGCCCTGCTCTCTGCAACTTGCCCTTAACCTCTTGCGCCTGGAGTGACCTGCCACGCACGTCGACAATTTTTTTTCTCCCAAATTGCAACATTTTTTTTCTCAGTTTTAAGTATATTTAAACGAAATCCAGGCAAAACAAATGATAAATGATTTATTACTTTTTAATAATTTCTATCCAGTGATATGTCATACCGACGAGTTCAAAAAAAAAAAAAAAAAAAAAAAAGG
>KQ435801.1:1309008-1336421 GCA_001276565.1 Melipona quadrifasciata
GAAACCCGAGTCCGAGCCGGCCATAGGTTTCGGGCGAAGGTTTCGCACGAAATAAAAGCATCTATTTCGTTTCTATTTCGGTGATCGCTCCGACCCGTGAGCCTCGGCGTCACGGCTCCTCGCCTCGTCTCCCGGTGGCCCATTATTTCCACCAGCGTCGCGTTTCTCCCCCATTCGGGAGATTCGAGGAACCGAACGGGGAATCTTGCGATACCAACTCGACCTTACATCCGCCGCCTTTTTTTTTCCTCTCTCTCTCTCTCTCTCTCTCTCTCTCTCTCTCTCTCTCTCTTTCTTTCTCTCTCGTACGTTTGTGCACCGGATGCGAGAACCGCAGGTCGAAACCGGAAGAGCCCACTTTCACGTTCAAAAATCGGGATGAGAGTTGGAACGGTGTCGGAGCACCTGCATCGGCGGAGCGCGACGCGTAGCGACGGCCCTGCGTAAAAGCAACGACGAGTACGACGAGTACGACGTGGCCCGATGGGTGGGAGAGGTATGATGGGACAGGTGCGGCTCGTAACTTCCTGGATAATATCGGCCGGTCCGGACGCGCGACCGGCGCTAACACTGACGCTTACGTTAGCGGTGGCGCCACTCGGATCCGTGCCGTAGGCGCCTGTCCGTCCCGTTCCTCTCCCCCTCCTCCCTCCCCCTCCCGCCTCACGCACGCGGCTCGCGGTGCACCCTCTTTCATGCGCGCACGCACACACACACATACACTCTCTCTCTCTCTCTCTCGCGCCGCGCCGCGCCGCGCCGCTCTTCACCCATCATTTCTCTTTGGTCATAACGCGTACGAATGCCAGCGATGGGTACCGACCACGCCGATCGGCGAATCGACTCTCCTCCGTTACGATTTTCCCGACACGTTCACGACGAACGTCGATGAAAAATAGAAATTCCAACGTCGCGGTGAAAATTGAGGAAAACTCGTCGCGAGCGCCCGATTCTTCTCCGACCGATTCGCGGATCAGTTTGAACGTTTCGAGCGCGGGATCGGCCCCGTCGCTATATTCCAGTCTTCTTACGTGTCCTCGCCACTTCTCGGGACGAGCGCGCGACGCTCGCTAGCAAAACCTGCACGATCTTTATTCATGCACGCTGGGTAGTCGCCGAGGAGAGCGTGCGCGCGTGCAGAGACGCGGGGAAACGCGCATCGACACATCGAGGAATTTAATATTTGAAAGGAGGCCTCGTCGGCTCGGCTCGGCCCGAGTTTGAAGTCGCGACGCGCCGTCGGAATTGTTTAGACCTATCAAGCCGCGGTTTTCTAACTGCAAATGGTCGCGCGGCGGCCTTTGTCCGGTGACAAGCCGACGACGAGAACCAGAACGGGAAAGCGAGGAAAGCGTTTTCAGATTTGACGTAACCTTCGTTAAATGGAGCAGCAGCTCCATTTGCACGCGCGCATTCAGAAGCGACTTCGTCGCTTTGTTTCGTCGTTGGTTCAACGAACTAACGGCGTGACGTTAGTCCGTACAATCCGCGTAGACGAAGAAGCGACGTACGGCCGCTTTCTCTCTCTCTCTCTTTCTCTCTCTCTCTCTGTCTGTCCCCGATGACAGACTGGCATCGTTCAGAAATGTATTTCTGTAATTGAAGGCGAACGTACATACGCCACTACTTTTATTGGAAAAGGAGACTTTCTAACCCTCGTTCGAGAGCCACGCGTCGCACTTCCACGATCTCTCACGCTGAATGCGAAACGCAGACGTGTATTTATAACCGGCATTTTTGCCTGTGTGCCGCGTTTCGAATCGTCGTCGGTTCAATAAACGACACAAAGCGTTGTACAATTTACGTAATGGAGAAGCGATGTACGGTACCTGGGTTCAATGATAAATCGAGACCTCTTAGAAATCTATTTCAAACTGCCTGTACTTACTATTGGAACTAAACATGTTCACCTGTCACGGGAACGAAGACATCCTAGCTGTAAAAGATTCCGCGACCGTTCTCTTCGATACCGTAACGTGTTTGCAATTTACGCAGTAATTTCATCGCGAGATCGATAAACGACACGACATAAAAATGGTTTACGTAAAAATGGTGAAATTTTCAGAGACGTTTGAAGTACGCGCTGCAAGAAAGTCAATTATACGCGTGACATAACGCTGTGATCAGACTGTTTATTCATCGGTGCGTTTGGAAATTATTTTGAAACAATTTATAAATACATTAAACGATTACCACGGTCGTAATCGTCCGTGTTTACCATTAATAGTTACTATTAATTCACTCCGTGTGATGTAACGACAAGTTGACGACTGGAAACACTCGCATCACCGACGAGATAAAATTAAAAAATTCACAACTGACGAGAGACGACCGCCTCTCGAATAATTGAAGACGAAGGAGAGAAACGTTAGCGACGATCGTATACGTTCCAGTGCAAATGTTGAAATATCAAACGCAGGGAGAAAAATGGTAGCGGTTAATGCATCGTTGCTCGACACTATCGATTCGGTATACCCTGCATTATCAAGATCCACGGGTGAACGTATCTTAAGAAAACGCACGACATCCCCCCCCCCCTTATTCCGCATCGACCATTTGTTCACGTACAGCGAATCGCTTTCCCTCAACGTCATTTATCAGAATGTGCCTTGTATACACAAGATGAGCGGAGCGCAATGTCAATGTTACTGTGACGATAATGTCGAAGGTTCCGATACGTATCTACTCGCGTACATTCGTGTGTAGATCATGGATATAAATAACGTGACGCGGTGCATATGTAATGTAATTTCTCGGGGGACCAACGAGAATCTAATGGCGAACGCTCGAGTGAATTTCATTTTGCGATCGCTGCCTTGTTACCTCGTTCTGGAAATAAAGGACGATCGTCGGGGACGGGGACAAAGGTGGCGATTTCGCTTCAAAATCGTGTCATGGAAACTAATTATGCGTGTGCAATTAGATGGAAATTTATTATCCTTCGAATTCTCACAATTCAGATTTCATATCTCGACCGTAAGGATGTAAAGTAACTTTTTCTCCGTTCTTTTTTTTTTTGTTACTTTGACGCGTTTAAGTTCGCTGTTTTTATGATTAATAAAAGGTAGAATCACGATTGGTATTAATATGCAATGTGTCTGCTGGCGCCACTAGATACCTTCGAGTGGACATAAAGTCTACAGACTTTACATAACGATACAGGCTCAAAGTTAACTTAAGTCTACGTTTTTCTCGGTATTTCCACAGCTACTGAGACAATGATAAATAAGCAAGAAGATTGGAAACCTAACGAAACTGATAGAATTCGACTTATCTAGGGGAAAAATAGAAAATTGCAAGATATTGTGTCAACTCGACAGTATTCCCTCCCCTCTAAACCACGTGGTTATTACACGCACGATATCGTTGAACTCTTAATTTCTTACCTGTTGCAACGGTAACCTTCCTCTATTGGTCAAATGTCGCACATGCGCCGTACCAAGATTTCGTGGCCGTACTTGCAACCGTGACTCTCGCAATCTGAAGTTCAATGCATCGAATACGAAACACCGATGGACTTTAACAAGTTCAATTCATAAATGCCAATATCGACGTTGGAACTACTTTTTGACAAAACGTCTGCAAAAATTTGGAATTAAGTTTACGTCTCTCGCAGCCTCGGTCTTCTCTAACGACCGGAGGAACAATTTCTTTCTTTTGGAAAAACGATTATCCTCCTTTTCCTTAGACTAATGGAAAGAAATATGAAAAAGCGACGTAGATTGAATTTCAGCGAATTCGATGAATCTTCCAGTAAAAAAAAAAAGAAAAAAGAAAAAAGAAAACGGTGAGAGAAAACTCAGAGTATCTTACGATCGTGATCATTACCGATAATAAAACAACTGTCGCTGCCAGCAACTGGAGAAACTTCTACGGCTGCCACGGTCGTAAATCGCCGGAACCTGGGGCCACGGTAACACGCACTCGCAACTACATGTTAACGCGCGAGATTTAAATGGCGCGCACCGCTCATTTCGTTGCTCGGCGAGATCCGACTGCGAGGGAAACGAGAACTCGTCTGCGAGTTGGAGACGACGTCGAAGGTAGCCAAGGAATCGTAGGAGTAAACAATCGGAGACCGACTGTGTCGATCGTCTAGCGTCGACTGGCCGCGAGCCCGACGACCGCGCAATATGTAGCGTAGTGTAGAGAGGACGACTGGAGCCTGTCTGCTCACCCCTGTGGCTGTCTGTTGCCTAAGGGCGGCCTCGTCCGGCGCGAATTCGCGGCGACACAGCAGCGGCGCGCCAGTAACGTGGCGACGCGGATCTTGACGCCATTCCCCGGACACGTATGCGTTCCCCTGTACGTGTACCTACCCTCCCGATACGCTTGTGTACGCTCGCGAGCGTACACCGTGATATCGGCGCACGGGCCGGAGAGGGTGGCGGAGACAGACGGTAGAAGAGACAGAGAGAGAGAGAGAGAGAGAGAGAGAGAGAGAGAGAGAGAGAGAGAGGGAGAGGGAGGGAAGGAGAGACGAAACGATAGGGGAGAGATGTACGTGCATGGACGGGCAACGAGGAGAACACGCTCTGGCAATCGTACACACGAAGGTGCTTGACCGAGTGAAGTCGAACGACTAACCGTATACGAAGACTTTTCTTGCCCCGAGCTAGAGATAAACAATGTCATTTGTGCGAGCATCCCCCGTTCCGGGGGCTGCTCCGCGCGCCACCGAATCCGGGGTACTTTCCACCCTCGTGGACGTAAAGCACGGCTAAATCGACAGTCCTCGCTGCCGTAAACACGACCGGTTTCCTCTTCCAGCGATTGTTTATGCTATTTAGCTGGACGGGGAATTTTTATCGCGTTTAATATTGGCGATTATCAACGTAGAAGAATCGACGCGCGCGTAAAGATTTTTATCGAGTCTCTGTTTGAGTTACGACGAGGCAACGCTGTATATTAAAGGCTTCGTTCGTTCGGGAAAGAAGGAAAGAAAAAGAAAAAAAGAATCAGCTTTTCTGCCTTCGTCTGCCTCTTTTACATTACCGAATACTGAGATACTCGAGCAGACTGTTTCTCGCGCGTTTCTACTTGAACAGATGTTTTATCCACCGCCGAACGTGCGTGCACAGATACAAATGTTAAAAGCTAATAAGTTTAAAGTCGAACACTATTTCTGGCGAGCGCGTGCATTCGGACGCGTGCGATTCGTTTTGGGCGAGCCGCGGAGGATGGAACGCGGATAATGATAGCGAGATGGGGTGAAACGGCGAAACGGGCGGGATCATTAGCGCATCTAATTTCGCAACGTTGGAACGCAACGTTATAAATTATCCAACGACGAGTCTCGATAATCGGAAATTCAATGCGCTTTCGAGCATTGGTCATTTCGAACGAATCGAATTGCCAAACCGTTTCTCGCGCAAAGCTGAAACAACTACAAACTATCGTACAACGACAAAATATCGTAAACTTTTCTCTTCCCGACAACGCGATAACTCTTCTTTCCTTCTTTATCGTTAAATTCTAAAATTCAGATCTTTTCAGGCGTCGCAACGACCCCTCGTCTTCTATCGAACGTTACGTTGTAAAAGTTACGAAAGGCGAAGCGGGGTCTACCGGATACTTTTCGATTCCACGGATTATTGCACGTTTGTGCAAACGGTACTGGCGGTTTCAATTTGTTGCCAAGCAATCAACGCGCGTTAGCGATTCTATTTTACGAGCGCCCTCCGCTGTACGTGCAGGGATCGCAGATATATAGCGCCGTGATATCAATTCTCTTGTAATGACACAATCGTAGCCAGTCAGTCGGATGTCGGTCTCTCGGTGTCGGGGGTAGAGAAGAGGTGATGGTGACGATCTGGGTCCGGCTTCGTTCTCCAACTCGTTGTTTATCAAACTCCCCTTCGCATAACAAGCATCAAAACACTTGGCGCCCCACGCTGGAGCCGTCGTAGTCATCTTCCGCCCCAATGGTCGCTTCTACTTTTCGTGGATGTGCCGGCGGGGGTAGGCGCTGGCATGGGTTAAAACATGGGTAACAGGGAGGGAACGGTCTCTCTATACACACAGAGGCGCCGTCTCTATCCGCCGAAAAAATGAGTTATCGTCCTGGATCTAGAGACACGGCGACTCTGTCGTTCGAATCGCCGCCCAACGCAGCTTCGCGTCCCTGCAATGTTTAACAAATATATACACATCTGTCGTTCGATCGAGTGGATTTTATTTTTCAAACTTACCGGCTTGAGAATCTCTCTGCTGCAAAATTTTCTTGTCTCAACGTCCAAATTTGACCACAACGATCTCTGGGTCCTCTGCGAATCGTTGCAAACGCGTTGCTGCGTCTCTCTGCAAAAAGCTAACAACCTGTGCCACGCGTGTGCAGACGGACGTCGTGACCTTAATTTCAATCGTTCGTCTATTCGCGATTATCCTCGTGACCCGCGGTGACACGAGAAGATTCCGAGGAAGAAAAGTTTCACCGAGGTAAACAGGTTTTCGAAATGTTCCCTTCGCAGCTCTCATCGATATTACATGAATTCGATAAGAACCGTAAAACCAAACGCCATTTCCCCGATTTTTATGATCGATTCGACGAATCGGAAGGAAGCGGGCTTGTTTGGTTTTTCCAAAGGATAGTAAAGACTCGCTGGCACCGTTCGCCGCCCTGTAAGTCTCCTATTCATAATTATTCCCGAACAAAACATCACGTTATTGACGTGTCCCGGGAACATCAGAAAATTCAGTCGGACAATACCAAAGCTCTCTGTGTGTATGTGCGTGTGTGTGTGTGTATAAAAGACACACGAACGCGAAAGGGCTGGATAAGAAAAGGAGTAGCAGGGGGGGTGGATAGGACGTTCCTGCAGCTTGGCGACCGATGAGCAACGTTTCCCACCCCCATCGTGACGATGCCACGATGCCAACAGAAGAAGTATTCTTGCATTTGTCGACGTCGTCGTGGTCGTCGTCGTCGACATGGTCGTCGTGGTCGTGGTCGTCTTCGTCGTGGTGTCGTGGGTCGAGCAGTGGCGGCGACGGTGTCGGCGACGTCGGCGACGTTCCACCGTTGGCGTCGAGGTTAGCGCCGGCCGGTCGCTGGAATCGGCGCCCGGCTGTCTCTTTCTCCCTTTCCGTCTCTCACTCCACTGTTTCGTCCGTCTGCACGGGAGAGAGCCGGCCGTCGTTTCGCCGTCGTCCGATCGACGGCGACGACGTGGCTCTGCCGGCTGTCGCCGACGCCATCCGCCGCTTCTGCACCACCCCTGTCGCTCCTTCCCCTTTTTTCCGCCGCCTATCCCTGTCGATATATATTCGACGACACGATGTGTTTAGATAATGAAACTCTACTCTTCCAAAAAAATTTCTCGCTCTCCGGATCAGCCGAGTGTTTGTCAATGAAGAGAATATCGAATTTTACCCAACGCGGCACCGGGTTTCCGACGCCACACGCGTTAAACACGCATTCAACTCACTGTTAGTCCCGCTCGGACCAGTTACCTGAATCGAAACGCGAATCGCCGCTGCGTCTTTTGTGCGTTGCTGTAATCTGATAGTAGAAAAAATTCTCGATTCTTGTCTCGACCATTCGACAACCTGATCCTCGGGTCGCGCGTAAAACGTCGTAACGCAATTTCAACTTGAAAGCAAGAGTGTAAATTAATTCCTTTGCATTTATAAAAGTCGATAGAATCAATTAAAAAAAAAAAAAAGAGTGTTTCGTGCATTTATATCGACGCGGATAAGTAATTCGGCAATAAATTCTTCCTTAATATCTGTTAAATCGAATTGAACTATTTATTGTTCTGCTTCTGCCGTAATCGCGCATAAATGTCTAAACATCAAATACAAACGACGATTATGGCTAATTGAACGTATCGAATGCAAATAAAATGGCATTTGCATTCTTTTCCACGACGAGTATAAAACGGAATACAGTCATTTTATTATGATCGAACCGTGGAATGCTATTCCGCAGCTGTCGCGAAATTCCAAGAACTTTGGCAGAATTTTTCTAGAGAATCCATCAATCCTCTCCTCGTTAAACCTGCCCTGTAGGTAATAACCGTGTCTGGTATCCTGCATCAACCTCTTAGCCGTCCGCTAAACACGCTATACTCGGAGCAAGCTTCGGACGAAAAATACTTTCTGACGATATCTTTTGCAAAGCTCTGTTTTTGCAACGACTCGCAGTCGTCTTAAATTCAGTTTGCCGCGTTATTTATAACACGGTTCGATCAATTAATTCAGTCAATTAATTTTCAAAAGTGCAGCCGGCATAATACTACATTTTTCAACGACCATTCTTCAAGCGTGTGGCCCGCGCGTCCACCGTCAGCGAAACGGTTCTCCAGCGGGGCTTTCTCGGTAATTACATTCCCGAGGCTCGTGCCGTAGGATCAGAAATCATCGTTCCACGGGGGCAGAGGGAACGATCGAAAGAAAAGCCTTGCCAAACGACGGGCAAGCAGAGCCAGAGAAAGTTTCGCTCGATTGCTCGTAGCACGTCGACTTGTTCCTCTCTTCGAAAACTGCCCTGTCTCGACGCCGCCGCTGCCGGCTCCTCTATACGTGTCCTTCCCTCTGATCTCCTTCCTCGTGTTCCCCCCTCGCATGGACCGTCGTTGTTGGCCGTCCCTTAACCCAAACCATTATCCGTACACCACGATTATAAGGCAACGGGACCGACAAACAGGCTTGGGCCAGACCCCCTGGCACCCTGGTCGCAACTTTGCCTCCCTCTCTTTCTTCTTCATCGTCATCTTCTTCTTCTTCTTCTTCTTCTTCTTCGTCTCCTTCTTCGTTTTCTGCTTCTTCCTCTTCTCTTTTCATTCGTCGTGCCGTGCGCGCTCCTACACCGTCACCAACTACGCAAACAAACCCGTACATCGACCAACATAACTTAACAATCTCCTCCCAACCTCCTCCTCGTTGCTCCTCTCTCGTCATACTTTCGCCCCTCTACCCGGATTACCGATGCACCACCACCACCACCATCGGCGCATAGTCACGGAGGTTGTTGCTACAACTGATTGCACCGCGATGCACCATGGACTTACCACCCAGTATCCGGGCGGCATCGTTGCACGCTCTCGCCTTCGGGCTTCTCGTTTTCTCGTCTTTCGGAGAAAACGACGACGCCACGCATCGCACCAGCACCACGACGACGCTCCTCGCAAATTATTATGGTACTCCTGGCCTGCCCTCTTGATAATTGTTTTTTGGACGGACTTTATGCTGTAGGTACACTGCTACACATAATGGTTCGCGTTTTATTTTTACGCTACTTTCGGCCTCTCGGACTACGCCGAACCAAAGAGTATCCTCCGATGTTACGATTCCTCCCCCCGATCGTTGAGTTTTCGCCGTGGCTGACGAGTTTCGTACTTTCCGCTGGTCGATGTTTGACTGAAAACGAGAAATTAGAGTGAAAATTATATATATCAATCGTAGTCGTCTGTTTTGTGAAAATTTTTCGTTTCCTTTTTTTTTTTTTCGTTAATTACTTAAAACAAAATAAACGAGCTTGAACTGAAGTTGAAGAACATCGAAGAATTTGAGACACTTGGAATGTCCATCAACATCGCGCGTTAATGGGAAATGTTACTTTATTGGCGCGTTGAATTTTTGAAACAGACGTATAATTTGAGCGCGCGCATTAAACGGTTTTGTTATTTTTTTTTCCCCCCGCGCAGAATGTCGTAGACGCGTCTATGCAGTTTGCGCGGTTACAAGTCAAACCGGTTTAAAAACCAGTATCACGGATCCTATCAATGTAGAGAATTTTACTTTTATTTCGAGCTCAAAAAAAAAGGTATCAAAATGCGCTACGACGTACCTTTTTGCTGTAATTTTGTAAAGCGAGCTACTTGCACGCAACACAGTTTGCAACCACACTTGCAACTCTGCTTTGCGATTTCAAACGCGTAGTTAAACATGATTGCAAATTCTTACCAAAATATGTTCTCATTTCGTCTTCGTATTCGAAGCACGCCTCGTGGAACGAGACGCGCATCAGCAAGGTAGATGTTTCGCGAAAAGATACTAGATCGCGTTAATTTGCGCTGCGCGAGTTGCGTTCGAATTTCAACAATGGCCGAAATGTTGTCCGATTATCCTGTGAGAAACTCTCAGCAGGTGTGCAGCACAGGTGCACGCTTATCGCCGACACCTACGCGATAGATCGGCCGGTAAAGAAATTCAGTGCTCCCTAGAGAGAGGAAATCAGTATCGACGGGAACTTAACCTCTTTTCGTGACGACTCGGCCGCGCAATGGAAATGTCATGGAAATGTTTGCGAGAGACCAAGTAAGGCTAACTCGTTCGTCAAACTTGTCGTGCAATAATCTGCCTTACGTAACGGGCGGCATTATATTATTAATAATAACGATAAGATTAGTCGCAGTTAGTCGCTTCGCGACGCGAAACAGCGCGTAACGATGCCTCGGCTTATGCCGAGAACGAGTGTAGACCACGAACGAGAGTAGATCGTTCGAACGTTAGTTACCCGAGGTGAACGACAGGCGTACGGACGCGTAGTGAAGTGTATCGATATTGCTAACCGTCGGGGATCTTCGACACGCGGCACCTGTTCCACGATTTCATCGCATCGCGTCTACGATTCAGCCTACGATTGAAATATGGGCACTGATTCGAACGCTACATATTTAGGGTTCGATCTCAGCACGCAGCAGGTAAACCTTTAAAAAAACTGCATGATCTCATGATTCTTTTTTTTTTTCTATCATAGATCGAACAAATGATCATCACATGACTTCCTGATTATGTAAAATACTGCTCGATTGTTGAGCACGAATGACAGCTCTGTCAATGCATCGTTCTTCATTTTCTCTCGTTTCTTCTACTTTCGCATTTCGTAACTTTACACACTGCGTGAAAGCAGTTGCCACAGCAATAAACAAATCACGGGTAATTCGACATTTGTTACTTTAAAGACATTTTTTGGTCTGTTCTTGCTTATGGTTTTTGCGATGCTCGGTGTTACTCAGCTTCCACTGCGCATCATCTATTGCGCACGCGTCTCGCGACAACGCGCGTATCGTTCAAATTGACAAAAGTTACCTAATCGCTTGTAAATGCCTCGTTATCGACAAAAAATGATTACCCGGTTAATTGTAATTGTGCAACGGTTTTTAAGGACTGCAACTGTAATTAGAAAAGAACAGAAAACTCAGCGGAGATCGAGTCAAATAATTAATGTAGTTTTCTTTTAGTAACGTTAAAAATCTATTTTCTGGAGTATTTTGAAAGCGACATTACGATTTCTAATTAGAATTCTAATTTTACAACGACCAATTTAAATATTTGCCCTCGTATATTTGACGTTGTTTCTGTCATAGTCTCGAGTTTTTGTTCATATTCGATCATTATAATTGTTCTTGATATTGAATATTACGATTTAATTTCCCATCACGATAAAATAAATTACTTTGATCACGTTAATAACAATTTAACGCGTTTATTGATTTTCTCTTCACGAGATAATTATTCTGATTAAATCAATAATTATTGAACGTGTGAAGATAAATTTGTTATAGTTTGCTTTGGACAAATGATACAGCCAGTACACCAACAATTCGTACGAAAATTTATCGTTATTAATTAATACAAGTGTTTTGCAGCTTGCGTGACGTATGTCGAATGGGTCACAATTATCTAACATAACGATAACATTAAGCAGTAGTTTGACACGAGCAAGAAAAGCGTATCTCAACGAAAAACATTAGAAGCGATCGAAATGATGATCGAAATAGCAAAATGTTTCTTGCTCGTCTTTTCGATCAAAAAAGGTATTAGGTAATCGTAAACGATCGTGTCGTAACATAATCGACCCGTGTAGGATACGATTTTTATCTATTTATTCACTTTGGTGCAATATTAATCATTCTTCAAAAATGAGGAAAGAAGAGACTCATAAACCAACTATCAGATACAATTTTTATCTGCTCGCTAACTGTGTCAGATTAAATATCACATTCATTCATTAATATCTACGGATTTTGCGTATATAACAATTTCTGTTACGTAAAACTATCGCTCACGAGTATGAAAACAACTGCTCGTTACATTTATTGAAAAGTCTGAAAAAATTTTGGCTTGAACGAAGTAATAGAAATTAGATGTGATTTTAATACTTGTGATTATATTCGTATATTATATTTGGAATATTTTAGATGTTACATTTCACGTATGAAATTCCTCTCACCACGCGATGCGTTATACTCTTTTTCTAATTTAAAAAAGTTATTATTGGTTTTGTCAACGCATTCCCATTTTAATTATGATAGAAAATAATTATACAATTCTTTTCGACTGGAACGTAACATTATCTATCAAGACTTAAATATTCATTTCCTTTCCTACGTCAAACTAAATTCCAAGTATTAAAGTTAATTTCATGTCAATTGTTTTCAGTTCAAATTTATTCGTTACAATAACGCGCACTAGGTTTATATTGCCATCACACGATTTCATGCAGAGGTAATTTTCAAAATATTTTTTTCAATCAACCTTGCATCACGGTTCACCGAAATGAGCGCTTCATTTCACGATTCTGTTTGGCACTTCTTCGTCTACTTAATTCCACTCGAAACTGTAATGACTCGTAATATATATCTGGCTTTTTATTTTATTAAAATAACACGACCAGCGGTATATCAAACGTTGTGTTTACGCGCGTTCGTACGGTAGACACACAAAAAAAAAAGAAAAAGGAAAAAAAGAAAAAAATTGCAAATAATTTTGAATTTTAAATTTTCGAATCACGTCGCGGAGTAGCGTAACTAATTGATCATGCCGCGTCACATGGCAGCCTTGTTGCACGTAGTTTATTCGATGGCCAAGGGGCAAAAAGTCGAAAAACAACATGCTATTACGAATTTAACAACTATCTTTTGATATTTATAGTTGAAAGCAGTTGTCGTCGATAACGATCTTGCCGTTCTCCACGAAACCAGTGTACAATTCGACAATGACCTGCCTGAATTTAGGTAAGCACGTTTAGTCAAGTTTTGCTAATGAGAGGTAAAAATAAAGTAACTTTATCAGTCTGGCGACCTTTGAAATCGTATCAAAATCAGTACATCGCGCGACGCGTTATTTAAAAAAAAAAAAAGACAATATATCTCTATAGACTTTGTAGATTATAGGCGCCAAATATCCGAGTTCGAAATAGCAAAACAGAGGATGAAACTTAATACGGTTTTCCTTCTTCTTCTTCCTACGCCGAATATATTTTTACGTTCGTCAACGTTGGACATCTCGCGCGAAAGTAAATTTTTAAAACAATTTTAGAACGTACGGGGGCGTGATTCACAAAAAGGACGAGCCGCACGTAGCGGTGGCTCCCACTCTGATGTGGGTTAAGGCTCTGGACATGATTCTCGATAAATTGCGCGTATGCGGCGTCGATTTCAGCAGGGTGGCCGCTATTTCCGGATGCGCGCAGGTAAAAGGAAAAAAGAAAAAAAAAACATTGTATAAACATGAGAACGTTGAAATACAAGCGTCGCCGTTCATAAATTACAATATTTTGCGGTAAATCTGTCTTTTCGATTATTTTTCCACGTCGATTAAGCTTCGTTGCAAAACGTTGTGTAACATTACCAAAGTCATATATTTCGAGGACTAAGAAAAAAAAAGAAAAAGAACTTCTACGCAATATTCAATATTCAAACTTAAACGACGGACAAATCTGTTGTTTTTAGTTAATTTAAACGCGACAGCGTTTACCGATTTAGCTACAAGAGAGAACAGTCGATTAACATAAGATCAAGATACGACGACTCTTGCTTGTTCCCTTTTTTTTTTCTTTTCATCTTTCGACGCAAACAAGTCTTTACCGTGAATCCCAGTGTTTGGAAAATTATTACTTCAACGATACGGCATATTTGTTTGGCTCTGGGAGGTATTTCAAAGCGATCTTTCGTTTGAAGAAAATATTCCTCGAGTGACTTTTTTTCACATTGCAATGCAACACTCGAATTAAGTGAAAAATCGAGCGTCGAGTGCTGCCTGTCGAATTCCACTTTGCCTCCGAAAATAAATAAATCTTTGACGTTTGTCGCCGGGGAACGAGCCTCGCCGTCGTTTCACAGTCGACGATGCGTGAAAACAAAAAAAGAAATGACTTTCGCAACGCCGCGACCCTTACGAACACGAACGCTTTTACAAACAGCTTTAAAAACACGCAGATAATGTTATCTTCGCTCATTATTACATAGCAACATGGCACAGTTTACTGGGGCAAGGGCAGTAGAAATCAGTTGCAGCGATTGGACCCTGCGAAATTCTTGCACGAACAGCTGGTCACCTCGTTCTCGGTGACGCCGGCACCTGTGTGGATGGATTCCAGCACCACCAAGGAGTGTCGCATGTTGGAAGAGATCGTGGGTGGCCCTGAAGTATGTGTTTCCTTTTTTCTCTCCTTTTTTCTTTCCTTCGTAAATAACACAGCAGCGTTTCGTTACTTTGAAATTCCCTTCGTTGATTTCAAAAACAGACGCTGTTTTAGATAGAGGGCGCTGTTTAAACGGGACATTGGACACTTCGTTATCGTTCTGTGTTTACGCGACTGTGTGTCGTGATTATACATAGTTGAAACAAGATTATACAAAACTCGAAACAAGAGAATTTCTGGGAATGTCGCGCGATGTAGAAATTTTACGAAGATCGCGAAAGTATTTGAACAATTATTCAATCGTGTGTAGCATTGTAGACACACGATTTCGCGCCGATCGAATAAAAATCGGTAAAATATTCAGTTAATCGTCGCGAAGGTCGACAGCGGATGTCGTCGACTTTTTAATCGATCCAAAAATATCCAAAGTCTCTTTTCTTTCCCATCTTTTCGTTTCTTTTTTTTTTTTTTTTTTTTTTTTTTTTTGTCGACTTCGTCAACGAACATGGCGGTCGGCAAAGAGAAAGAGAAATATATCTTGGACAGATACGATCGCGTATCGGCGGGGCCTGTGAAGTATGCAAATTGCGAGTCAATTCTTTGACGCGGATGAATATTCATGGGAGTCGCGATTCGAAGATTCTCGAGGAATGGCACGCGTTCAGAAAACCTTTCGACCGAAAGCAGGAAGAATGTTGGTCCGCGATAAATAAATAAAGAATCGTTTTTTGACTTTTGCTCGAGAGGCTAAAAATGGAACGGGAAAATTTGTACGATAACACGCAGAAAATGAAATGATAATGTCCAAACATCAATAAAGATCAACTGCATTCGTGAAAAATTTCTGACGAATGATTAAACACCGTCACGATCCACTGTGTACGCAATTTATTATTTGTAACAATTTTTTGAGGTGTCCAAAAATTACTCGTCAACGTATTATATAGCGCGCGATTTGATTCATAATTAATTGACGTCATCGATTAATACGCTAATCAATTATCTTTGTACGATCATGGTTGCAGGCATTGGCGGAGATAACGGGATCACGGGCGTACGAAAGGTTCTCGGGGCCTCAAATAGCGAAAATAGCACGCATCAGGCCGAAAGCCTTCCGCAATACTGAGGTATAATCCATTAATCTACAAAATCTACGTCTACCGGCTTCGTTGAAAAATTTTCGGGATGGCAATATCGATCGAGGTACTCGCTTACGTATGCTGTGGCGCAAAAGGGTTTAGAATTGCAATTAACTACACATCTGCGATTTCTCTTGTGTGAGCTTTCGTAGGTAGTCGCACAAACACTAACGTATTATACATACATACGTACATTGATAACGATGATTATTCGCCTGTCTGAACTATTCCTCTTTAACAGATATATCGTCTGACTCGATGACATCTTTATTTAGGTCGTTCTTGCTGCGATTAGAAATATAGAAAAATATAGAAAAATTGATGCCAGAAAATATGATTCCACGCATCGAGTCTTACAATTAGAATTAGCGAATTTGCCACGTAACTCACAAGCAGCTCTATTGCCTGCTCAGAATATTCTTAAAAAAAAAGCAACTCTTCTGACTAGCAAATGGCTTTTTTGCCATAAAATTTTATTGAAGTGCAAACATTTGAATCGATAGAAAACAAATTACAGGCGCGAACGTTCAGTACCAGACAACGCTACTCCTACTCGAGATCTACTCCACGCCCCCTTACGAATCACGTGACCCAAATCAACCAATCGCTAATTTTCGTTGCATTAGCGTTGCACCTGAAGAGGCCCGATTTTCTGGATTACCCGCACTAAAATCACTTTCAGTGATAAAAAAAAAAAAAAACAGTGCACGAGTTTTAACATTTTGAAAATTCCTGTTTACAAAGATGCTTAACATGACCAACGTGGAGTACGTTGACAAAAGTTTAGCTGTTAAACCCTGTATATGTTCGTCACTGATACGCATCGCACGTTACGAGCTCTTTGAATAAGATTTTATAGCCTTAAGTTTCTGACGCTGTTTTCAGAGGATCTCTTTGGTTAGCAGCTTTCTCGCTTCCTTGTTCCTGGGCGATTTCGCGCCGATCGATTGGTCCGATGGCTCCGGAATGAACTTGTTAAATATTCATACGAAAGATTGGGACGACGTGCTACTGGAGGTATGTAAATTGTCACCGACAAGTTGCTAGATTTTCTCCAAACAGATCTGAATTATCATACGATAATAAAACGTTCGTATTCACCGGTAGAAACATCCTCCTCGACTCTCCTCCATGATAGTTTCTCTCTAGTGTGACATCATCCGAACCTATTTCTTTATCTTTTTTGTACATTTGACGCCAGTCTGACTTGAAATGGCCTGAAAATCGTAAATGTTCAGGAATTTAAAATTGACATTTTTTAAAATTCTTTCAGTGTAATATTTTGTCAACGATCACTATCTAATCTGTGTTGTTTGAACGCAGACATCATTCTCAAACGCATACATCGCGCTCTTTCAATATTTACCATCTGATCGATCGTTTGTTCAGGCCTGCGGTCTTGGACTGCGAGAAAAACTCGGGAAACCAGTTTCCTCGAGCAGCGACATCGGCCCGATTTCGTCCTATTTCGTCGAGAGATTCGGCTTCGACGAGGCATGCCGCATGATTGCGTTCACAGGCGACAATTCAGGTTCTCTGATAGGTAAGCCGCGCGCCGTTTGCCGATCTCACGGCTTTTGGCACCGACAATTTTTCTCGTTTCGACCGCAACCGGTGTTAATTTACTCTAAGTGTTACTTCTAGCCTTTTGACAACGCCAGCAACGAACGTCCTCATGAATATTCACGCAAAATACATTTCCAATTGGCTCGCACGCTGCAGATACGCATAGACTTTCGCTCCCCGTACGGAATGATTAATGAGATTTTTCACGCAAACTATAATTTAGCAGCCTGCCGTTCAACGAATTCCCTTGTTGCTCAATACTAATCAGTGTCACTATATTTGTAAATTCAAAATGTCAACCGTTTCGTCTTAAAACTTTTTAAACGATGGAAATTAACGAAGTTGCAGCGCGCAGCGGCCGCATTCTAACGTGCTATAAAAACGCGCGATGCCGTCTAAAATTGATCTCTCGTTAAGAACGAGGTTTTTTGAGAAATTACGCTCTTATGCCAGAATGCCCGTAAATGCAAATTCCCTCGGACCGGTTCTCTCTTTTTTTTTTTTTTTTCACTATGCTCGCGCATACTATAAAATACATTAACAAATAGCAGCGAGTTTAATGGAGTGTGAAATACGCTGTGATTAAATTTGAACAAGAGTAAGTTTAAACATACACACTGTAAATATTCCTCGAGTCGTGGAAAAAAAAAGAATCGTGCTCGAGTCTAAGCTAAGTTACAGTAAATTGAAATATTTCATTTTATCGTCATACCAGGAATGAGACTGAAGGAAGGAGACGTTGCCTGTAGCTTGGGGACGAGCGACAACTTGTTTGTATGGTTGAAGCAGCCGAAAACTGTTCTGGAAGGGCACGTCTTTTGCAACCCTCTCGACGACGATGCTTACATGGCGTTGCTTTGGTAACCGTCTCCTCCTCCTCTGTTCCGTTCTTCCGTTTCATCTGCAATCGCGAATTTTCTAGCTTCAAGAATGGATCGCTGACGCGCGAGAGGATACGCGACAGCGCGGCACAGGGCTCCTGGCAGATCTTCAACGAGTTGCTGGAGAGCACGCCGCGGGGTAACTTCGGGAATTTAGGCTTGTACTTCGACGCGCAGGAGATATTGCCGTTCCTCATCGGCGATCATCGATTCAACAAAGCGAACGACGAGATATCGCGTTACAGCTCGAAGGAGGTAGAGGTGAGAGCCCTGGTCGAGGGGCAGTTTGTCGCGAAGAGAGCTCACGCCGAGGATTTTGGCTTCGTCATAGGTAAGAGGAGGAAGTATGTCTCTGAAATTTAACAGACAGCGTTAAGTTAAATAATTGCTCGGGCGATTTCCCATAATTCTGTATGTTGGATATACATTACATGTGCATAGATTTAATTTAATAATTATTCGTAGGCCCAGATACACGAATAATTGCGACCGGAGGTGCATCCGCGAACAAATCTATACTGCAAGTGCTTGCCGACGTTTTCAATTCACCAGTATACGCATTGGTAGTTATTTCCATCCTTCTGCTTCGACAATGAGATATTTCTTCGATAATTTGTTACTTTGTTTGACAGGAACTAGCCAATTCGGCTATGATGGGTGCGGCTTATAAAGCGAAGTACGCTTCGTCCCGAAACGAATCCAACTTTGATGAAATAACACGTTGCTTGCCGGAACCAGTGCTCGTGTGTCGTCCTTACCACGACGCAGACACAGTAAGTAATGTAGAATAATTTGTAAATTTTTATTGCATCGAACGGTATGTTTGAGAAGCGTACATATGTTTTTATATTTGCAGATTTATAAATCACTGGTCGCACGCTACCGGAAAATCATAGAGACAGCGAAAAATAAAACAAGTACAAAGTAACGCGTGCGTAATATAAAAGCTAAATACGAAGGCCTTCGATGATGCGTAATATAATCTAAGAGTCTAAAATAATTGTTGCATTCAGAGCATTTTACAGTAATATTTATAGAGTTTTATTCTCGAAAATTTTTATACAATACTTTTTACTCGATTTTTAGAGATCTGCTTTTAAAACATTCGAGCCAATGAAATGTCACTTCGATTTCAATAAATGAGAATCGGAGATAGAAATATTCAAATGAAGTGGGAACTTTGAGAAGTTGAGGTAGAAATAAAAATATCGTTTTGAATACTTTGCAAGTACTGTATCGATGATTCTTTTCTAAAAATAATCCAGCTAATTACAAATCGCTAATGCCTTACTGATAAAAGTACAAGATAACCTAAGTGCAATTCTTAAAATGGGAACTAAGCTTAGAAATAAAATTTTGTATTTGTATGTTTATAAATTTTATTACACTATATATCATTAATTTATTAAATGCTAACTTATTACAATCATAAAACGAAAATTGAAAGTAATAAAAGGAAATTTGACTTATTAGAGATGTTTTATTTCTTTAAAGAAACTGCAACACTATTTGTTAATATATAGACATTTTTCTTTAATAATAGTTAATCGATCATTACATGACAATGTGAAAGTTTCAAAATATAATCAATTATATACTTTCCTGTTTTACTTTTTCCTGCCACCTCTCTCCTTTGGTAGAAGATTAATCATATTACCAGATGTTAAATTATAATACGCAAGAGTATTGCTATCTTTAAAGAACATTCCCTGAGAAAACAAAATGAATAATCATTATGCAAGAAAATCGAAATATTAAAAATTATCGAGTTTAATTATTTTATATAATACCTCGTATTGTAACTTCTGTTTGCCAGGAGGCATGCCAGTTTGTTCATGAATAAGAGCTTTCATCGTCGCCACAGTATCACTTACTTGCAAAGTAATATTCAACGTTTGTCCATTTAATTTCCATTCTGCTTTCTCTGTCATCATTGGTACAGCAATATTCAGCTGTACCGGACCCTAAAGTAACAAAGTGTGTGCTTTAGTTCATATCCATAATAATTTCTTAATAAATATAGACGTTAATAATACTTAATACCTTATTCCTAGCTAAGAATTGCTGTTCCGGTATCAACGAATCTTCTGTTCGCAGTTTCTTGGTTTGAGGTTCTTCCTCCATTGGTTCAGTGGCATGTTTCAATCCAATCTGCAAAAAAAGAATTAATAAAACAAACACTTTTACTTCGAAAATATTTGACTTGGCGAATACTTACAGCAGAAGTCATTGGTGGCTGCATAGGTGGTGGTGTCGGCATAAACGGTGACATTGCTGGTGCTAGAAATTAGCAATGTTAACCATATTCGGAATTCGGAACGTACAAATAAATTTTTATTTCGTGTAAAAAGTACTCACTCATTAACGGTGGTGGTCGAATCGGAGGCATGGGAGCCATCATCATCATCGGTGCTTGTGGCATCATTGGTTGAGGAATACCCATAGTGGGCATGCTCATGGTAGGAGGTGGTGGTGGTTGCGTTGGCACAGGTACTGGTTTCGGCGCTGGTGGTTTAGGTGGTGCCTTTAATGTAGCCTGAGGCTTCGAAGCAGCCGCTGCCATGTGCGATAGTTCAGCCGCGCGGTTAGCAGGTTTTGGACCAATCTTTTCTTTCTCTTCGTCGGGAAGAAGTCCTTTAACTTTATGTATCTGATGAATTTGTTCTTCCAGAGTGATATTCGCTCTAGCAGCCCTAGTTGCCGCTTCGACGCTTGACGTGTGACCATCCCACGTGACCTTGTCGTCCTTCTTTTTGTCTTCTTCTCCAATTTTCTTACCGATGGCAGTTTCTTCGTCACCGACACCGAAAATATCGGTACGTCTTTCGGCAAGCTGTTTCAAGCTTGCTTCAATCGCCGTGCCAGGTGCAAATACTGTCTCTTGAGCCAACTTATCGAGATGTTTGTCTCTTTGTTCCACCCAACGTGGATCCAATAATCCAATTCGCATGTGTTCTTGAACTTTACTTGCGGGTATACGTTCTCCAGTGATCGGAGATATCAAATACTCATCAGGAGCAGCAGGACGTGCAGTTTTGCTAGCTGCAAAAGAAAATTCATTACAATTTTATCTAATTCGTGTATGTTACATTTTCCTTCTCTTTACTTACCGTGTTGTTTAGGATCGTATCCCTTCTTTACTACAACGTTTCCAGGAGTGGGTGGCAAAGGTGGAGGTTGCATGTTATTACTATCACGTGGTTTCGATTCTTTCGACTTATGAGTATCGCCCGGAGGTGATACATCATCTTCGTCGCTCGAATCCTCTTCCATGTCTTGTACCTTAACATAAAAATATGTTGTTAACATGAAAATGTATTGCTTCTTTTTATTTAAACACACGTGTAAAATATTTACTTGATTGTTATCTTTTGCACGATCTTTTTCTCCTTCTGCACGACTTTGCATCTCATCCTCTCCTTCGCTGTCGATCTGCATTTCTACATCCTCGCCTTCTTCTATTCTTTCCTAAAAATTTAAAAAGTTATAAAAAAAGCGGCTTCTAAATTTATCAAGGTACTTTCACTGTTATAGAATTATAGAATTTTGTTACCTGCATGAGTACGCGAGCACCGACTTCATCCGGCGTTGTCGGTGCCGGGAAATTACCAACTTCAAACTGTTGGTAATCAACAGTTTCGACTACAACGAAGTCATGCCAATCAATTTGTGCATAAGCAACCCTTTCACGTTCCAACTCCTCTTCCTCTTTGCGTCTCTGAGCTTCTTGATACTTTAGCCATTCAGCACGATATTTAACTTGTTCTAAGATTTTATCCATGTTAGAGGCTTCATCGCGTAGCCGTGGCAATAAATCTTTAGGTGGAATCAATACCTGTAAATTTATATTAATGTAAACAAAAAATTTGGGAACAATGTCTAATTAAACAAAAGTTTTTGCACTACCTTAGTATATTGTTCCAAGAGTTTTGTAAAATATTGAAACAAAGAATGTTGTGGACGTAAAAAATCAAACTGAAAGTTTCTTTGCTCTCTATTCATTAGGTTGGTCAAAAATTGGCGACCATTACGAGCTACAAATTGTGCTGTTAATTTTACAATATCCCTAAAATTAAAAAAATTACATATATCTTACAATTATAATAATATGAATTTAATAAAGACACATACAAGTCTAAAGCTGAAATGGATGGTGGATCAGCAATAAATTCAAATTCTGCGGGTGTATCTCTTGGAATAAATGGTTGTTCAACTTGTTTCAAAATTTCTTGCTGCTTTTGATGAGCAGCAAGATTAACTGTTTTCCCAGGTCCTGATCCTATAGTAGGTTCTTGACCTTTACCTTCCTTAAATTCTTTCACTTTATGCTGATAATATGCATGGTACGGATCGCCAAAATTCAAGAAATTAAACTTTGGATTTCCCAATTCATTTTGTCTGATTCTTGATTCAAATTCTGGTCCATTTCTAGCCACAAAACTTGCAGTTTTGTCAACAATATCTATATTTTTATATAAGGCAAATTACATACATCCCAATGAATAAACAAACAATAATTTTTACAAAATGTAAAAGATATGCAATTTCATTAAGTAACAGAAATATTAAAAAAATTATAAACAATTGAAAAATAATAAATTAATGTAATATAAATAAAATAAACTCTAATGTCTATTCTTAAGATAAAAATATACAGCAACATAGTAAATAGAAATTACACAAAAGCCAAGAATGTGGTACTTTATTCGTGGCATATGACACAAATCAATATATTGCAACCAACATTTTCTGAGGCTACAATATTTTTATTATCACTTTAATTTATAATAATTACATACATAAACACATTGACAGTTCCGGAAGATTGTTAAATGAAATGAATTAAGAATAAATATTGCATTTTGTTGCTTCATTAAAGAAATATTGCCAAAGGATACTTCTAACCTCCGGTGGAGGGTAAATGATGCCCACAATCGGCTGAGATGAAGGTGCAGAGTTTTCTTCATTCTCAGCCGCCGGTGGCTGTATAATAGCAATTTCTTGCGCAGGCATGTCGCCTAATATATTTTTATTCACTTAATTTTAACAAATTCGACGATATTTTCCGCCATTTATTGTATACACATCTTCAAGACGCGACACAGTATTACCAATACATTTTTGATTCGAGTAAATATATTACTAAAGGTACGTTTTCATTACTGTAGAAATATAACCAATGAAGTCAATAATACAACAAAATTTTGAAATATGTATCCCTAAATTTTTAAATAAAATATAAATTTTATGAGTGGTTTCTTTAATTCTGTAAAACAAATTAAAAGTTGATATTTATCAGAATATCGTATATTTAAATAAATAACATTATATAAGAAAAACAAATAACAATTTTCATATTTATAAATATGAATTGTATAATGTTTATCTAAAGCATATGATACTAATAGTATTATGTAAAAATTAACTTTATTTCTATATATTGAGTGTTTTTATGTATTTTTCTGCAGTTTCATATAGATTAGTAGTGTGTGCTGGTAAGTCGGAGATGAATTTCATGCTGCTTATAACACTGTTGTTCCAAGAGGTTTTCACGAAACTTGTGACGCATGACACACTTGGCAACTGAGCCCACTAAAAAGAATTAACTTTAATTTACTTTAACAACTAATGATATGCAAATATTGTATATCAATTGTCTTCTAAATGATGTTAATGCTTTGCATACATTCTTAATAACAAACAAGGACATAAATAATTAAACATGTATCAACCAGAAAATGTAAAGAAACAATATTGTATCTTTTAATTGCAAAGAATAAATATTAATAACAAAGTTAAGTTAATCTTTCTAGCATTAAATAATAAATATGAGATTACTTCCTTAATAACTTCCTCGGGTATGTTTTCTTTAACGTATGGGGCAAGATTTACATATAGTTTTTCATACAATTTAGCAGTTTCTTCCGATTTTGACCACAATCCTTCCGTATAAGTGTAATAAATGGAACCACCAACAATACTGGACTTTATGGCAAACCTACGAGTATAACCTCAAACTTAAAATTCAAGTTTCTCGTCCACAAGTATTTACATTCAAATACCATAACAGAAAGAAATCCTTAGTTTTTGCAGCACGTACTAACCGGACTAGCTCCATTCTATTAATATTATTTTGACAGGATAACTTTGTTGCACTTTCGTTTGTTATGGAAGCATAAAAATTACGTAAAACGCTCCAACAGATTTCGGCTCGACTCAAAGCACTTATGGAATACTTACATTGCGCGTTTGTGCATATGTTAAGCAGTTATACAAACCCTTCAAATATTTCCTGATTGTATAAAATATTTCACGTATAAAAATTATTGTCAGTAAAATTATGGAAAATTACAGTTTCGTTTAAATCTGCGCGATGTGTACATAATCTTAAAACATGAAATTTTGATGATAGTTGAAGTTGTTTCTCCTCGGTTTTTTATATTTTTATTAATTATATTTATATTTTGAACAGACAACATGCAGCAGCATACTTAGATATTGAGTAAATTGGTGTTTACTGCAGTTACAGTTGTAATTATTTAAGTTAACCTGAAAATTGTTTTGTGTTGTATGATGTGGCCTCAAGAATACATAGAATTAAAGGTTCAATTGTTGTTGTATTTACGAAATTAATTTATTTAGAATATCAATGGAAAATAATGTTCGATCATTTTTTTCACAGTACATAGAAAATTTGCTAGTTTGTGGAATATGCTATGAATTCATGGATACATCTGTCATGACATTATGCTCTCATAATTGTAAGATGAAATCTGTCTACTTTTGATGCATTATAACTGGATGTATCATTTCATTGTTATTTTTTCAAATTTCAGACTGTTCATTATGTATTAGGAAATACTTACATTATAAGACGCAATGTCCTGCATGCTTTGCAGAAACTTTTGAGAAGGATTTAAGAAAGAATAAAATTCTAGATGAAATTATAACACACTTTTCGCAAATCAAAGATAAATTGAAAAGATTTTTACAAATTCAAATGCAGTTTGCAAACTTCAATGAAATTGATAATGCTTCTAGTGGTCCAAAATCATTGCATCAAAGTAAAAATGTAGATGCAAACGAACAAGAAAGTAAAGTTATTTACAAAAATATTATTAGTGATATTTGTATTTCTCAAAGTATTACATCACCATCTACACATGTTCAAAAAGATTTATCTAGCCCTAGTACAAGTGGAGCAATTAGGATACCTTTAATGTTTACACCTAAAAGTAGTAAATGTCCAATTGCAACTAAAACAGAAGAAACTAAAATTGTTATATGTCCAGTATGCAAAGTTAGTATTTCAGAATTAAAAATAAACAGACATCTTGATGATTGTCTAAAAAGGGAATCTACAAATGAGAAACCTCAAATGTAAGAATACTGAAAGTTATATTGTGTATTTATATTTATTTTTTAGACATTGTTATTTCAAACAATATTTAAGATTCATAGAATGATATATATTATATTATTTATATATCCGATTAATGTTTTTTATCTTTGTAGAACTGAATTAAAACGTAAACCACTGTCAAAGTTAGTATTTAGTTTAATGAAAGATGTTGTATTAAAGAAGAAAGCAAAAGAATTTGGCTTATCGTCGCAAGGAGATCGAAAAATTTTGGAGGCTCGATTACAAAGATACATTGTACTTTATAATGCAGAGTGTGATAAGCCAAATCCAAGACCCGTTTCAGAATTAATAAAGCAGTGTGAGGACGAAGAGAACACAGAAAGAAAAGCAAATAAAATTTCTTTTCTATATGTAAATATTTTATTGTATTTCTTTATTATTTTTGTACGATAGTTTTGTAATTAAACTTACTGAATTTTTAATCATTTCAGAAATTACAAGTTACTAGAAATACAGAAGAAAATGTTATAGAAAATGAACGAAAGAAATATCGTAAGTTTTTTTGAATTCGTAAGAATTCTTTAATAATGTCCATTATTTGATAATTATTTTATTTTTGTTAGTGGAAACACATAAAAACAGCTTTGATAGTTTAATCAAACAGATCAAAAGTAAAGACTTTTCAAAAAAACCATCTGCACGGCATAGTTTATATACGGAAAATTCGGAGAGTAATGAAGATATTCCACATAAGCGTCAAACGATGACTGAAAATTTGAATGATTCAATGATCTATACCAAAGAAACAGATATTCAGTTGTCAAATTCTGACATATATATTCCGGATTCTGATTCAGATACTTCTTGTCCACTGCAAATGTATTCTAGTAGTGATCCGAAAAAATTTCTCAATGTAGAATTATCTTCTGCTAATAATAATGTTTTACGGAATAAATCAGAGAATGATCAAATAAATATTTCTCAGGGAGCATCTATAAAAACGAATGAGGTAGAAGAAAGTGATGGTTCAGATGCAGTTAGCGATACATCTATTTATGATAAAGCAACACAATCTGTTATGGAGAACTCAATTTATGCGGATACGTTAAAAAATAATTCTAAAAATTCACCTGATAGTTCCAAATGTAAGAAACTGTTAAAAAGAAAAAAGAAATCATCTTTAAAAAATGAAATAAAACGCATGGACGTTGTTACTACATGCACGAAAGACCTTGATTCTGATGGTATTTTAAATCAAGAGGAAGAAGAGAGATCGAAATATACAATCTCTTTGCAGGACATTGTATATGATTTATCAGGCAATAGTGAGAGTAAATTTGATCATGGTATGTAGTATATTTTTATTAAAAATTTATCAAACTCGAGCTTTCATGATATTGCATAAAAATTAACACGTTTACAGTCCGTTAGTTTAAATTTTCAAATTGAATAGTTGAATTGAATAACATATAAATCTTAAAATGGTCATAGTCGTGTTCATTACGATTTTATAAGGAAAGGTATTATAGATTGTGACCGTGTTAAAGAACCTTGACAAATTAGAAGTATATAATATTAATCAAAAGTTTTTTACATTAAAAGATTATACCAAAACTTTAAGATTAATATGATTTTGAAATGTTACAAAACATATTGAGAATGGATTAAAAGATTAAAATATTCTAAAACAATCTTGCAGGAAAATTATGTTCTACTAGCTATGAATTTTTAAATAATAATGAAATTAATTTTTCAAATTTGGATAAAGAAAACATAAGTTCTCCCGAGTGCAGTAGCAATCGTTCTTTGCGAAAGAGAACTCGTGATTCGACACAAACTGATAACAAACCTGTGTCAAATAGAATGAAAAAAATTAAAAAATTGTCTCAATACTCTACGATTGAAAATAAAGAATTAAATAACGAAGAATCTTTATGTATTTTGAATGACGAAAAAATTGAATGTTTAACAAATAAACCGCAATTGAGAAAACGACTGTCAAATGTTACAGAAAATACCAATGCTTTAAGGAAATCTGCTAGAACAAAGCTTAAAAATAATAATTCATAAAAATAAAATCAATTTTTTTAATA
>KQ435802.1:33101-45792 GCA_001276565.1 Melipona quadrifasciata
AAATTTTAATTTGATATCATATTTTATATTTGAACCTGTTAAATACAAACAGAGATTATAAATATTAAATTGTTTTTGTCTGATAGGATACTACAAAAACGAAAACAGTATTACAAACCATTGAAATAAATTTTAGTTATTATCAGTTTGGTCCTCCAATTATAAAAATGATTTAACTTCGCTATAAATTTTAATTTAACGTGTCTATATCACATACAATGTTCAAGAGTGCTTATTTTGAACGGAAATAAGTGGGCGTTGTACTGAGCAAAAAGAACAAGTACGAGCAAGGATTTTCTCAATGGCAAAACCCTGACACGAAAACATTTTGATAATAATGATTTCTTTATATATTTTATGATTTTTAGATTTATTTTTATTTTACAACAAGAAAAACACAAAATATGTTAACAATTAAATTAACACTTCCGTTTGCATAGATCGGTCGATAATCTAATACTAGTATTACATTACCGGTAAGCAATACTATATTACCGTATTGGAATATTAAAGATGAACAGTTACATAGTTCTTCCTCGACAGAATTATCAGTGCTGACAATTAGGGGAATACAGACAATAATATTGACTGTACGCCGTTAGTGTTCAATATTTTAAATCAATATATTTGCAGTGTTAACTCGAGGAATACTCCATGTCAAACAAATCTACCATGAGTATTCTTTAATGATTACTCGTGAACAAAATTTTTGTTCTAAACATTGAAATAATTAATGTTCCAAATATTGATGACAACAAGTATTCCAATAATCTCATAAACACATTAAAATTAAATAAAATTGTGGTAATTTTTGTCACGTCATGAAATATTTGGTACACGTTTTGAATTTTAAATTTACTGCATTTTTAACAAAATCGTTTATGTCGTTTATCAATAACATATATACATTTTTTCATTAAATCATAGAATTAGAAATAATATTACAAGTGATACATTTTCTGCAAAATGTAATCTAACCATTTGTTACATCATTTATTGTTGTCAATTATTGAATAATATTGAAAATACTAAGCTGGATCGATACATCGTTTGTATAGAGTGGTCACTGAAAAACTAAAGGATTTGAAAAAATCATAACTTGTTCATTTTCAATCTTTTTTACTGTCTTTTTTTGTAGGTTATAGAAAAAAATACTGAAAAAAATCCATTGATTATATTTCCAAATAAAATAATAAAAAATTAAAAAAAAACGTGTTTGTAAAAGTTATTTTTGTTTTATATCATTCAGTCTTTCAGTGACCACCCTCCTGTCTTTTACAGACCATCCTATACGTAGATTTCTTTCAAACAATTCGCCAGTTTTAATTCATACCCGCCGCTTATTCCTTGAACATTCTTACGTGCCTATAATTATACAGGCACGTAAATAAATACAAATATTAGAAATTTGTGTTGTAACATTCGAGGTGTAACATTTTTTTTCTTAGAAACATTTGCGAACATAACGTTTAGGTTTCACACGTTGAATATTCGCACGTCCGTTAGAAATCTCTCTTCCGGTCATTTAATATTCAATGACAATTAGTAAAATTTGAGGCCAGATTCTTACTTATTTCACTTTGACGTTCTTATTAACAGCGTTTCTTGACATTAACAAGCTAAAAGCTGTCAATTTTATAAAGTCAATTCAATTCAATAAATTAATTTTAAAATTTTCTTTTTTAATTGTCTAATTTATTTATTTCGAATTTGTAATCTCTATCACGAAAAATATAAAATGCAAAACAAAACGAAATACTTTAGATTTTAATAAAATTTAGTTTACTATAGTCTATGACCCACTGATACTCTTATGAATATATGAAGGTTAACATAGTTATTATATGTTTGTTAGAGCTGTAAATATATAAGAAAATTGAAATAATAATTTTGGATTGAGAAATCCATGTTGTTTCATGAATTTGCATAAATTATTTAATTTTACAACGTGACTCGTATAGACTATCATTTTTTTACGTTATATAGACTGCTCATATGTATACAAATTCTTCTTCACATATCGTGTTTCTCTACATATCACATAGATTTACATTTCTTTTTATCTTATATTTGAAACTCCATACTAATTTATTCGTATTCACTTCCAATACAGGATTCTTTGTATTTAAATGTTTACTGATATTAGTTTAACAAAAAGGAAAAATACACCGGTGTACATAACAAACGCAAAAACGAAACGCTTTAAACAGCGAACGTGTCCAGCGACAAAGCACTAGAAATTTCATGGCGAACGTTCCCAAAACAATTCGCTAATTCTCGGTATACGTCAGAGCCAATGGGAGAAATACGAACAGAAGGTAGTAGAGTATTAGCACGAGGATACGTTTCGGTACGAAACGCCAGTAAATATCCACGCCGAACACAAGCTATGTTTTACGACGGTAAATTGCTAATCCACCAGTCTCAAACGGTTCTCATAGAAAGCCTGACAGGTAAAAAGGGCGTAAAAGAAAAATTTACGTTACCTTCTTGTTTCCATAGACTTTATCTAAATTAATGTAACAGAGTTGGAAGAGAGGCAAATGACAAGTGCATTACTTTAGTGCATTTCATACTTACCTTACCTACCTACAAAGGATTTATTGCCATTATTAAATATTTACTCGACTAATTTAATTTATAAAGCAGCTGTTCAACGACAGGTATATTACACGAAATATTTTTGCCAGTTTAATGACTTGCTTTACTTATTTACGTTTGGTAAATTTTCTTGAAATATCCTCGTGCAAACAATTACAGATCAAGATAAAATCCCGATTTATCAGTTAACGGAGTCCGTGTTTTGTATTGGTGTAACCCTCCCCCACTAGTCTTTGTTCTGTGAGTAAATCTTGAAAGCCTTAAAACTCGTCTTTTAGCGCGAGGTATGGCCTTTCGAACCTGACACCGAAGGAACACCCACCTTAATCTTTATCTCTAGCTCATTATCGAGATCGTCGTTAGCCGTGAACTCTGCCCTCGCTTACCTGTTAGCAGATCGGGCCACCTTCGCTTTCATTACCTACAACGAAGTGAAAGATCCGGTCTGTTCTTCAGGCTAATTATGTTTTTCTCGATAAGCGTGAAATATTTTCCCGGCTCCATTACTAGTCGAAATGCTTTTGTATATCTCGTGTGAAATTTGAAATGACAATCTCAATACTGGTATGTCAACTTAACCTAACCTAATTTACACCATCTATGATAGGATATACACGCTTTTCAGCGTGTTGAATTGTATTTCAACTTTTTTTTGTATCGAATGTAGATTTTATATTAGATAATATTTAGACATGTTAAATCTAAAATTTGGACTGATTTTTATTAATGAATTGTTTGTTAATCAAAAGAATTATTCTAATCAACAAAAATGTAAATTTTATCTGTTTAAAGCGTATAATTTTTCTTTTTAAGAAGTAGTAAATTAAAATAGTGATTTTGAAATTTTTTTATTTAATTGAATTTTATTACGAAGAATGTAAAATCAATAGTCATCTAGCAGAAATTATTATAGTCGATAAGTTTCCGTTAATCGAATCGTGTTAACCTCTTGCGCTAGTAACTGGTTTACGGACTATAACGAGTGACCGAACCGTATACAATAATTCGTCTTCTTTTTGAATTCATCGATGTATCATCAGATAAAAATTACTAAGAAGTAATAAATTTATTATTATTTGTTTTGCGTGGGTTATATTTCCCACGCAATGTTATATTAAAATATTGCAATTTTAGGCCAAATATTCTCGACGTACGTGGCACGTCATTCCAACGCAAAAGGTTAAAGCTTCATACGAATCTTGATCAGTAGCAATCTCATTCCATACACGTATATCGCATGCATCTTACTTGAACCGGTTAATAAATCTTATTGTGCATACAGTGAGCATTATCTTGTTAGTCTAGCGTAATCAATCGGAGAGGATAGTGGGGAGATCCACTGACCGAGTTACCTATACATGCACCAAGCTTGGCAAGACATTACATTGAGAAAACAAGGAATGAATGAACCTACAAACCGGATGTCCAAGACAGGTAAAAGTTATCCAGTACTGGACGTGATTAAACTCGGCCGGTTTTATCACCAGTTCTAACACCGGTTAGGTAGTTGTGCGGTACAAGTATTGGTATTGCGTTTACCTCTCAATTACAATTATTATCAATCGCAGTTCTTGTTCTTTTTAATGAAGTTGTTAAGATACCTGCTGTAAAGGCAAAGGTATTTCCTCATTGCTATTTAATAATCTAGCGCGTGAGTGATTTCCAACATTTCATTTACAATCGTTTTATTTATTCTATTGTTACAAGAGTCATTTTAATTGTTTATTGTATAATATATACTTGTAATATATGACATAATGCAATACAGTATAATAGTGTTGTATTATATTACATATAATAATATTATTAGTAATGTTAGCAATACATGTATAATATAATAATGTACATACATTCAAAGGTGAATTTAATGTAAATGTATACTTGAATTTCATTAACTAATATGTTGTATATGTACATATTATAACAAATATAACTAATTCGGTACTATAAATATCAAATCATACAATACAATTATTAATATTCACGTTTTATAAGACATAAAAAATATAAACCTTTTATGTCTAATATAAAAATTACACAAAATATTGAAAGTAAAGGGATAATTAAATAGTTCTTAAATGATTCATTCTAAATTCCATATTATTTTATTACGCCATTGAATTTTAAAATTATTATTTTTATCTAAAATAATCTTCTCTAAAGGTTGACTCAACTATTAAAAATTTTTAACGTCTGTTTTTTTCTTTCAATCTCTTTAAGAAAACTTATACTGAAAATGATACATATCAAAGATAAAATATAATAAACGTTAGATTTATAAAATTATACATTCTAAATTAGTATAAAATATTTTCCAAGAAGTATTCTAGATTGATTGCACGTCCATTTAATGATTTCTAACACGCATCAAACTAAGTTTCAACGACCTTGAGCGTCTTCATGCCGTGCAAGGACGTTCATTGATCGATAAAACCATGAAGAATTTCGGTATCTCATCTCATTTAGTGCTCTCATGTGTGTAATTTCTTTTACAGTTTACAAATTGATAGGAGTTTTTCCACAAACTCGCTGTTATCATTTCGCATGAACACTTGACATTTTACATTTCATTAATCAAAATATGTTATAGGAGTAAAAATAGATAGTAAAATAGAATAAAATAAAGTGAAACAATATATCATAGCGTGAAATGATTTTAATGTATTTAAGAATGTGTAATATTTCTCCAAAATATTTTACTTAGGAGCAACATTTTATTCTTCAACTGAAGCAATCTTATCTGCCTGTAGTTTCCTGCTAGATACAAAACACGAATCAACATTAACTTAGTTCATAAAACATATGAACTCATTTTTATAACTTATAATTTTTAAAACTCATAAAGTATTTTAAAAATTACAGATATACACTCTGTAGAAAAATAAAATATTTTTAAAATACCATATTTATACTATGTAGCATTCTATAACTATTATAAAACTACCATACAAAAATATTTAAACAAATTTTTCACCAAATAATAAAAATTATCAAATTTAAGAAACTGAAAGGAAAAGGATTGAATAGTGAAATTATTTTTTTAATAATATTTTCCGTGAGAACGGATCCTAATTATATTTACCTAAATATATTTTAATTTATTTCATCTCTCATTAGTAGGCAGCCTGTACTCTTGTAAGGACAAGACGAAACAATTCGTAAAACACAAACATGAACTCGTACACGACCATTATATTCGAAATGGTGTCCCCCCGTCACTTTATAAATGTCCTGTGGTGAAGTGCGCCGTAATACTTTTATATAGTCTCGATTCGTGAAGTGAATAACAACCACCTTAATGAGTAGTTCAGTATAAATACCGGAGTTTGTTCACGTTCATTAATCGCATTAAACATACGTAAGATATTACGGTTAATACTCTGCATGATAAATGTATAAACAGTAAATCACACAAAGAAAAGAATTAATGTTTAAAATATCACGCGAGTAGAGTGGAACGCTGCAACTTACATATCACGCACGTAGATTGTTTGAAAGAACAAAGAGGAAAAGATTTGTTACATTTTAAATAATCGTGGAAAATGATCAAATAGAGTGAAATTAAATTGACAAAGAATTCATCTTGAATTAATTTACTCTTTGATTATAATAATCAACACTTATCTAACATTTACTTGTGATTTTGTAATTACATAAAAAAATAAGCAAAAATAAGCAAGTATTGGGATACCTTTAAGTGATTGCATATGTACCTATTAAAAGTTACACGAATCGATGCTCAAATATGTCATTTGAGTGTAGAAAAAGAATAACAGTCCAGTTACAAAATAAATAAACGTTTACAAAATTTATAAATACTGTTTCTACTAGAAGAACCTTAAAAGCTGAAATATTCGAAATCTCGAAAAAAAATGTAATCAAAAAATTTGCTTGCTGTATAGATAGAAAAAAACACTGGAATTAAATCTCGTTGTCACGGTGCGTGCTATTTGAACTATTGTCCGGTTGTGTTAAATCAAAGATACATTCCTTACATGTACATCTATTATACGAAATATTTATCGCATTGTGCTAACAATGCACGGAAAAGCGGAAAAAACATGATTCTCCTTTACTCGGTAAAAAGTTCCTGGTAAAAACGAATTTAAATGCCTGGTACTGCTGAATTAATCAAAAAACTGTAGCGGAAAACGAGGTAACACCGTTGCAACGGTGCATCCACAACAACATCGGTTTACCGAAGCGGAGAAGTCAAGGACGTTCAAAGCATTCTATCCTACACATGCAGTTGGTTGCCGCGTGTTGTCTAGGTCGTGCAAGAGCGAAGGCGTAGAGGAGGAGTTTGGAATCCGGGAGACGCGAATAGCTGACTTGTGTGCGCGCGAGTGCGCATCCCGTGAGAAATCGATTTATAGACTCACTGACGTTTGTTGGGAACGTTAATCGCTTCTTACGATAAAATCAGTTGCGTGACAGCGCCGCTTTCCTCTAAGCATCCATTTTAAATGCTCAATTACACGCATTTTCTTATTCTGTTGTACACGTTCAAAGAAAAAAACTACACGACTTATACCCCAGTACGATTCGTCTCACTGAAAGACCCAGAAGTAACTGTTCTGACTAGGAAATGAAGACTTTTTTGCCATAAAATTTTATTGATATGCAAACATTTGAATCGATACAAAACAAAGTACAGGCGCGATCGCTCAGTACTAGAGAACGCCACTCCTATTCGAGGTTTACCCCACGCCCCCTCACGAATCACGTGACCCAAATCAATCAATCGCTAATTTTCGTTGCATTAGCGTTGCACCTGAAGATACCCGATTTTCTGGGTTACCTCCGCTAAAATCACTTTCAGTGATAAAAAAGCCAGACAATTTGTTAAGTTCGAGGAGCCTCTGTTATTTATAAAAATCCGAGATTTATACTTCCTAGTATAAATGACAGAGAAAAATCGCGTTCAAGGATAATTGGAATTCGAATGAAACATATCTTCTTATACTTAACGCGTGAAATCATTTTCAGCTATATTGCTTTAATTAATCTCTTGCGCTAGTAACTGGTTCACGAACCATAACGAGTGACCAAACCGTATACAATGATTCGTCGCTTTCTTTTTAACTTCGTGGGTATATTATTCGACAGGAATTACTAAGTAATAAATTTATTATTTGTTTTGTTTAGATTATATTTTAATATACTTAAAACTGAGAAAATATTGCAATTTTGAACCAAATATTTTGAGCAAAAAGTTAGAGTTCAAATGCTCTTCAAGAGTGCATGATATTACACAAAAATGTAAAAATATTTTTTGAGCAGAATTTAAATTCCTTCGCAATTCAAGTTTGCATAACGGACTTTCACTTTTGGAAACTTGTGCCTTTTTATAGAAGACTTAATTTTTCAAAATAAGCTTAATGAAACTACACTCTTTATCTAATGTTTGTAATCTTTATACATTAAATAATATAAAGCACAGCAATAGAATAATAAAGTCGCCTCTCATTTTATTTATTACGTAACCTAATACGTGTATATGTTTTTTTTTTAAGTAGTTTATAGTCTTCTGTCAATTGAATAACAAAATTACAATTTCTGTTTGTTATGCATACGTCTCTACACAATGATTAATTCTGCTGGCACTTATTGGTAACGACGTCAGACGTCAATCTTTTTCTTTCTGTTTTCTTTTTCGCTCTTTCATCTCGGGCCCGCGCGGGAAGCGACCTGTTGCCAAGGGAAGGCTTAAAAGTAAACAACGTTACGTCATCGGGGGTCCCTGGTGTCCTAGCTTAGTCAGTGTGCGAACTCTCAATGCTCTTGCCTGTCTTTTTTCTATCTCTCTATCGCCAGGATCGAAAGCTTGCTCTGTAGTGACATATACAAACGGAGTCGCGCGTTCAGTCCGACATGTTACAATTGTAGATAGTAGCTCTTTTGTATAACACTTTTGTTGCATACAGTGAGCCATATATTTCAGAAATTTCTTTTCGACTCGATGTATAGTTTAATAAATGAGGAACTGTTTCTTAACCTTCATTTTAAACTATAATAACATATTTAAAAATGTTTTAGTATGGAGTATTAATTTCAAAAAGTAAACGATATGCTTGAAATAAATTATAAATTAACAATATGTTTAAAAAAAATGAAGATCTAGATATCGAAAATGTTCACTAAAAAAGAAGTCAATAAATATACAAGAGGAAGTATGTAACAAATTTCGATAATGATTGGTAATTGTCAAGTTATAGACTCGGAGAAAGGGAGAGATCGAAGAACGATTTCAGTGCTCACAATTTTGCGTAGCTATGAGAGACCATAGATTGACAAACCGATAACCGAGTGATAGAAGGAAGAAAGAGAGCCATGGGAGAGAGTCTTGGAAACAGAATGAGAGACTAGTAAAAAAAGTGGCCGAACAGCCGACGAATACACGACCAAGTAACGCGGCTGTTTCCCCGGGAGGGTCGCACTGGTTATTCGGCCTGCGAATAATAATCATAGCGGTCGCCCTCCTGGTCGTTTCGGTTTCTTCTTTCTCTTTCTCTCACGCAGATCTCCGCTGTCGTGCGCTGCATAGCAACAAGGACCGTTTTCTCTTTCGCTCTTGCGACTTGCCGGAGGCCCATCCACACACGAGGCTCGAGAGGACGGGAAGCATGCCAGCAAAACACAGTGTAGGCAAGAGAGGAGAGACGAAACACGCCGAATCGAGAAAGAGAGAGAGGGCATAGGCAAGGATCTGAGGAGGATGAAAATATAAGCGGACGCAGAAAGAACGGCTGACAGACTATCCTCTCTCGAAGGATGAGGATACGGGCAAGGAGAGACGACGATGAAGAAACTGAAGAATGAAAGCACTTGTGTACAAAGAACTGCGAACAGAAATCGGAAGGAAAAGGAGAAAAATATAAATTGAAAATGTAGAACAATTAAGCATTGAAATAATTGTCTAAAGAGAAAACTGTCGAAGACATATCCGCAATTGTGTTCACATTGAAATTTTGCGAATATTAGATTTTACTTATTAATTAGTTAACATTATATGACTAAATTAGATAATTATCAAAAATAAAATTCCAATATATGTTACAGATAGTAATAAAATAATAGTTATTTATTTTTGAGTCATTTATATTGCTTACAATTTTCATTAAATAATAGTCAATTTTCATTGATATATCGATGCAAATATATAAAATGAATGGAATTAATATATGTATGTCAATAATATATGACACTGATCGTATTTATCATCTTGTTATAAATACATGAATTTCAAATTAACAAAAATAAACTAAAAGAAGTACACTAAGAAAAATATCGGAAAAATTAATTTAAGGACGATTTAGATAGATGTAGTTATTTTCACAATTCACAAATGGGGAAGAAATTAATTCTATTCGTCTATAATCGTGAAAAAAAAGGGTTCACAACGATACTATATTAGTATATTCTCCACAACAAAAATTAATAAAAAGTTCCAAAATTAAATAATTTTGAACAATTTAACTGTAAATTGGTGTAGTCTCCAATATTCAATGGCATTAACTACGAATTAATAACATGTTATTCATTTTCCCATGCACCGAAAAAATTTGCAATGTATTAAAGTAGGGATTAATATATATATAGGGTAGTCACTGAAAGACTGCATGATATAAAACAAAAATAACTTTAACAAACAGATGTTTCTTTAATTTTTTTATTATTTTATTTGGAAATACAATTAATGGATTTTTTTCAGTATTTTTTTTCTATAACGGACAAAAAAGAAAAAAAAGATTGAAAAAGTCATGACTTTTTCAAATCCCTTAATTTTTCAGTGGTCACCCTGTATATATGATTATCCTTTCAACTTTACTCGTTATACGCACATGCGGATAATTTTGTATACGAATTACATACGATTAAAACACAAAAGAAATTTAAATATTTTAACATTACATCAATCGTGATTCGTTATTTATTGTAAACTATAACTTACACGTTTTTTTTTATGTAACCTAACTTACAAAAATGAAGAAAAATTAAATATTGAAGACTTTCAAAATATCTCTCTTATTAAAATATTTTCTTGTAATTCTTATAATTAATAGCTCGTAAACTATGATCTGTAGGATTCTTTTTCTACATACTAGTCTGTAAAAATTAAAGAAACTCAAATCTTAAATTGTTAAAATTTGTTAACTTCAAACGATGCCATTATCTGATTGTAAATTTTGAATGCTGCATCTAAATAAATTCTTCGTAAAAGAGAAATATAAAAAAGATTGTTCCAGGAAGTACAACGATTTCTATAACCTACTCTCGCTTTTCTCGTGTTAGAAACCGAAGGGTTAATAAGACAAGCATGAAATAAAGAACTTGGCTGGTCCAGGATCTAAAGGGTTCTTAGGACCATGTGACTCAGCAATCATATGGTTAGTGACGTCAGAGAGCGACCAGCAAAATTGATCGAACTGGTAAAAGCAGTGACCTACCCGCGTGCATAGTTATCCGGATGCTGATTGGCTCGTGCGTGTTAAATCGCGTCAGTTTTTGAACAGATATTTTCACACGAATCTTTCGTATTTTTTAAAGAGAGAGACGTGAAATTGGGGATGACGAGATGACGAAAATGTTGCACACTGACAACAATAAAATCACAAAAATAATGAATTTTTACAAATAACTTAAAATTAAATAAAAATAAAATTTTCCAACATATAAAAAACTAACAAATTTCAATAATGAAATGATTTATTTTATATTTTTATTGGAAAAAAACTTGAGCATTTACCATTTTTCTTTTTAGTCTTTTTTTTTTACAGAAAGGCACGAACGCACTCTCATTATCAAGACCACGCTCCGAATACCGTTACAGTTATCGTTTTTTTTAATATTTGTAGTCACGTCGTAAATGCAGCTGATACTGTTTATCAAGAGCACACAACGTAACAGTTTTTAATATTTGTTAATTCCGTAGATATAATAAAGATGAATGAAGCATGAATGAACTCCTTTTTTTTTTTTGGAACTTCTGGCGATAAAAAAACATAATGCGATATCGACATTCAACTGAACTATGTACATAACTCAACAAACAAGCTCCGATAGGATGTTATCAAACATTCGTTACAATTTTGAAAGAAAACTGAATAATAGAGAATGAATATGAATTTAATTGTTGGAGACTGGAGACGTTTCATTTTCTTTCGCGAATGAGCAAACGTACAGTATCAGTTTCATCCTAAATTGATTCGTCATTCGCAAGGTATTTCCGCTATTTAGCACGCAGATGCGTGCGTTGAATAAAACGCACCCAGCATTCTGTACTGTTGAAATCTGATTGAGAGAATGTGATAGCAGCACTTCGAGAAGTATAAAAGTAACCTAAACCTTGCAAAGTATTAATATACAAATTTTTAATGCGAACTATTTCAATTATTATCGTTTACTATTTTAGAGATTATGATGCACAATCCTTGATTAAAAATTTTTTCAATTTAAACATATAGATTTGGAACAATGTATGTAAAGTTACTTTGTAATTTCATTGAATTCTTTAATATATAAAATATTTTTTACAATGATCATTCGTCACAATCAGATTAGAAAATAGATCACATGATTTCCCGGTAAGACTGCGTATATATAAAAAAAAGGCAGACCAGTGTCGATACAAAAGAAGAAAGAAAGAGAAAACACTGAACAAAAACTTTTTCTGAATACAGCTGCCGGCTCTACATCAGAGTAAGCTTTATCATTCTAAGCAAGGGAGGTTTCTCTCTTTATATTCTCTTTCATGCTCTGCTCTTTATCATCTCTCTCGAATCCTATTGAGCCTTTCTTACGACCACGTTTTAAACTTTTAGCTGGACTATTTTCATTAGACACAATAAAAATGTTTAACTTTGTTTGGCAAATAATATTATTTAGAAATAACAATTTTCAATCCTCACTATTTGCAAAATATTTTCAAATCTGTGCTTTACTTTATTTTAAATATTAATTTTAATATAAAAAAAATAGTTAATATGTACGTATCAATTGTTCATTAACTAACTTATAAATATACTACTAATTAGGCATAAAATAAACCTTGCCAGTTAATCTTCAATGAATTAATCTCCCTTAATGA
>KQ435802.1:100014-116371 GCA_001276565.1 Melipona quadrifasciata
CATTATTTTTCATTATATTTATTTTTTATTGTTTTCATTTTGTTTTTATCATTTATTTTATTGCTATTATTTTCTCCTTCTATCGTGATTATATGTGTGTAAAATTTGATACACGCAGTTATTATTATTTAACCACCACAATTATGACAGTTGGGTCTCACTATAGTGACATGTATATCGAGTATGTTAAATATATTTATAATATCAACATGACGTATTGTAACATCTTGTAATACACGTATATTGAAGTTGCAGATAATATTATATACATACATATAGATATATATTAGAAATATGCAAATTTTAAGCTTAAACTTGTGTGTTCCAAGAAACATTTCAAAATGACTATTCTTCAAAAATATCAAGCCGTTTGTTTCGATTTCTAACTCTTATTCTCCCTGCTTCCCAATATTATATATCTTTGCATCGTAATTAAATCGTAACTCGACAGAATTTATGAAATTCAAAATCGAGGAAACAGCGTTGCATCGTACAAATAACATCGTACATATAAATAATATACGTGCAAAATATCTGTTCATTTTTATGAACATATGAACGTGAAATTGCGAAACATTTCGAAATGTCACTAGCATCGTGATGACTAAAATAAAATTTTTGGACGACTCCTGAAATGAACATTTCTTTTATTTCTGCACATTTACCTATCGATTAACGATAGGAAATTGATATTTAGTACAAGTGAATGAATATTTCGCATCGATCCTATCGATTATGTCTATTTTTATTATACTCATCTTACGTATGAATTTTTTTTTTGTTTACCAAATAATGAATACTCATCTGAAATAACAAATTGATAAAATAAAGAAATAGCAAAATGGTGGAAAAAATAAATTACGTACGTAATTGCGAATAGCACTTTCATCTTATTATAATATTATAGTATTATTGCAGTATTATAATATCATAGAATTAATTTAACTTATTGCAAAATACGACCAAACAAAAAATATATATAGAATGTCTTCATTGGAGACATAGTTTTCAAGAGAATCGAATTTAATGATTCGTCGAGCATAATCGAAACCTGGCTGAACAGGAACGTAACACAGTCGAGAGGTTATTGTTGATCGACATCGTAAAACACAATGGCAGACAAAGGAAAGAAATTTTGAAATTGATATTTCACATCCATCCGTACAAATAAAGTTTCTATTGAACATTTTTTCCTGCGGATTTCGAATTTTTCATATTTTTCAATGCATCTCTACTGTTGTTCAATTACGTGTGGTATTTATTTATATTCACTCGTAGTTTAATTTAACTTTGTTGCTACTGGTTTGACTAATTTGTTTTTCTTAAATAATCTTTCAAATAAAATGTTATATAATAAATACACGTATTTATTACAATTATTTTTATGTTTTATATTTTATTTAGTAGAATATACAACGCTGCAGTATTTAAATACTGTATTTTGTAACAAACGATTAAAACTGATATCCATTTGTTTTTATTTATCAAGAATAATTCGCCATCAATTATACATCAATTAATGCACATATGTATTAAAAGTACATACACGTACATCAATAGATAGAAACGAATATGCAACCAGCAAAACGTACTCTCACGTTTCAGTATCCCTCAGCAACGTACGATGCTGAAAAATCACACGTATTATAATCATATTTTACGTAAGAGACAAGCAAATAAAAAGTAACCGCTTCTCTTTTGATGTTCGAGGCGGAAAGGACGAAGTACAAAGTACCAACGATCTGAAATGAATATTCCCCGCCTACGAAAATATTCGAAAATCATAGTTTGACACATGTGCATATGCGAGCGGCGAACTTTGATCGAACGACAGAAAGGAAAAGAAGAAATCGTTTTTCGCGAATCTACCGTGTCTATTTCTCTCTCTCGTATCGATGTCTCTCCCTTCCTTTTTATTTGAAATGCATAGCTACGAAATAAAACAGACTCATGAATGTTTCCCGTATTTCCATACAAAGCATAGATTTGCAATCTACGCTTTGACGCTTTGACGCTTTCCCACTGGAAAAACTGTGAAAAGATCGCTGTCGCAATTTAACAATCTACGGTTTGACAAAAGAAAAAGAGGAATTGGTTCTCCTTGATTTTTCTCATACGCCCCTCTTTCTTTGATATATCTTTAATTGGACCAAGTTTTGCAAAGTTATTACAAACTTGAATCTGAAACTTAAAATATCTTTTGAAAATCAAATTATGAATCGTATTATAATAAAATCGCAATTTATTTAATCTTACTTGTTTCCGTTTTTATTTTATAATGTTTTTCTCTTTTTTTTAAATTTCCTTAATAGTGAATAGTGTAGACAGTAAAATAATACAAACAACGTAATAGTATAGTGAGTAGACGAGTCTAGAATGTGAAACCATAGTTTAGTAATTTTAACAATTGTATTACATAATGTAGGAGTTGGTAAATTTTTGCAAAATAAACATCACACGGTTGTGAAAACATAACTTGAAGAAAATTATGACAAAAATTATGAATTATGATGTATAATTTAGAAGAAAAATTATTTATATTTATTCCAAAATAATAATTAATAACAATCGAGTGTCGTTTTATTTACAAATGTTACAAAAATTTGATTAATATAAAACAAAATACACGCAAGTTAAATTGATAAAAAACAAATATTTTTCATACTTGCTATTTCTATAACAAACTAAATGCTCTTCTTAATTGATGCGATTGCGTTTATTTTATAAATACCTCTTACTGTAAATTTCGTCTTAATTACTCTGAATAAATAAAGATGTATCAACAAAGTGTATTAATTTAAATTAATAAAATAATATTTAAATTTATTAATATCAAAACGAAAAGTTTTTCGCTTCTTTTGAAAAACATGTAGCGAGGTGAACAAATTTTCGGAGCTTCTCTTTATGCTACAATAATTACGTAAAATATATATTTATTTTTAATTCTTCGAAAGCGCCGAAGTGTCCACTTCTTTCCTACAAAATTCCTTAATCTTTGATGCCAATTCTGCAGACCTTTCTTTCGTCATTTGAATTTATTTTCTTGGAAGGACTAAAACTAGCTTTCCTAAATTGAATCATCTTTCAAATATTTTCCGCATATAATCGCAGACCTTTTAAACATATACAGATAACATATCTACGAAATAGTAGTATTTTGCCTTATTTTCGATGGAAAATTAGCAAACAACGAATATTAACATCCGTATTTTTCTCGTTTTTCGTCATTTTAAATATACTTTGTATCTTCTAAGTGATAACAACAAGAATAATAATTCATTTTTCACTTCAAATTGAATTCAAATAGCCGCCAAAATGGCGCCGTTCTCAATATGGCGTCAAATCATTTCCGAAACCTTTTTTACACTTCGTTAACAATTATGCTTTGTTTGACATAATTTCTCGATATCTTTCAATAACTTTTACGTTGAAGCATAGTTGATGCTTGATAATTAACAAAATTCTACATGGAAAATATTTCAATTACGACACAAAGAGAAATTAAAACCTAAAAAACTTAATTTGAACCTTCTCACACTACTGTATTTTTTCAAGTTGCGACGCGTTACATTAAAAATTTTAGTGCCGTTACTAGTCCAGTAATAAATAAAGATAAAAACATCTATTTTGACGTAATGTTTGCCAATAAATACAGGGTGGTCACTGAAAAACTTAAGGGTTTGAAAAAGCACATATTTGTGAGCAGGAAAATGGTGGTCATTTGAGGGACGTTATTTTTCACACATAATACGGGAGAAAATCCATTAATTATATTTCCAAATAAAATAATAAAAAATTAAAAAAACGTGCTTGTAAAATTTTTGTTTTATATCATTCAGTCTTTCAGTGACCACCCTGTAGTTCTCGTTCTCGTCGATCTCGTTCGAGGGACCGATAGGGACAGAAAAAAAAAAAAGAACGTTTCACTTCGATTTGCGCGAGTCGCTTCGTCGCGCGTGGAACTTCCCTTCGGCGACGTTGTTTTCTGCCGCCGCCGATCGCCGAAATGCTCGATAATTTTGGAACGCTATTTATATATGTGCGTGGCGAACAGACGATGCTGGGAAATCAAGAGGAGAACCAGAGGGACTCTGGCAACTGAGAGAACAAGCCAACCTGCCCCGTTTCGTGCAATATAAACTTTTTTGTACAGCGCGCGATTCGTTTCAAAAATGGAGGAAGAATCATCATAGGGTGACATGCTGCAACGATCAAACTGCGGATTTTCATACACTTGTGGAAAATTTAAAGTTAGAGTGCATTAAAATGCACAGAATACACACAATATATTTAGATGCACAATTCCTGGATAAAATGTATGTGTATATATATATACTGCAAAAAATAGCAAAGGATCTCGAAAAATGTTTAATATGTTGCCGAGGTCATCTCCCTGAATAGTGTTGCGAAGATTTCAATTGTTGCCGTTTTTTTATTAAAAAATTATTAACAAAAAAAAGGAAGTTTATTTGAAATGTATCAAACCCAAACTCATTTCTGATCAAATAAAGAATTTTGGCCCTTTCCCTGAGTCAAAGAATTTCTATTTTTTTTAATCAATTCTCAATTGGTATCATTGGACACCGAAAACACATAAAAACTGAAGTTTTACATTGATTAAATTCGACTGATCTCTGCCAGAGGCAATGATAAAATGCGAGAGAAAATTAAATATAATACAAATTGGTACAATCAAAGCCAAAAACTTCGCTCGATGTCCGTGAAAATTTAAAATCGCACAAAGATCCGCAGTTTATTAATAAGAACCCGATAAGAACTCCGGAAATAATGAGGTTAGCGGTGCTTCGCAAGCCGTATGTGGATATACCGGAATTCATTGAATACGCAGAAACCTCTGAAGAGATATAAACGGCCTTTGGAATTACGTGGAACTGCACGCTGGCAACGTTATTGGATCATCGGACTAAGTCCACGGAAGTGAATGAAACTACAACGAGTCCATTCTTGTACGACGAATTCAGCCGGCTCATTCTTCTAAGTGCTACGAGCGCACGCGTCCCCTTATCAGTGGAAATTCATCGCGCAGAACGCCTTGAATAATTCCCTTACAGTCGTTCGATATTTTTACGAACGTAAATGGAAGAACTAAAGAGAGATTAATTCACCAAGTACTATAATCTAACCTAATAATAACGTAGTACTCTACTTTAGATATTTTGTACAGGGTGTTTCATTTTTGTCTCACCAAGTGGTGGTCAGAGTGTTCTATAACTAAAAAAAAAAGTTAACCTTTTGCGCTGGAATGACGCGCCACGCACGTCGAGAATATTTGGCCAAAAATTGCAATATTTTCTCAGTTTCAAGTATATTGAAATACAACCCAGGCAAAACAAATAATAAATCTATAGTTTCTTCATAATTTCTATCCAATGATATACCGATGAATTCAAAAAGAAGACGAATTATTGTATACGGTTTGGTTACTCGTTATGGTCCGTGAACCAGTTTCTAGCGCAAAAGGTTAAATAAACATCTGTTAAAAAGTAATAAAAAATACAAAAACTATAAATTTATTCAATTAACCGATACTTATGAGTATTAATATTAACTACATATGTAGTACCACAACGTAATATTAAACATAACCTCTCTAACGTTAGTTAAATATTGTCAACATAACCTTTTTAACGTAATTAAATATTTCCAATATTTTCGTGCAGAATTAAATGAGGAATCAATCATTTATAACTTTGTAATAAATGCAATCACTTTATCTTTATATAACTTGTATTTTTTTTTTTTTTATTTTAATCACAGAACATGCTGACATCGTTCGACGAGATACAAATGGTACACACCTTGTATATTTCTGCGTGTAACGTGCATTCTGTAAATTCTTTGAACTTGGAATCTCTCAGGAATGTACAAACATCCATAGTTTATTTGTAATCAGTGATTATTACAATCATTAATCTGTACGTACGGCAACAGTTCACGATAGTCTATTTTTCAAACTTTCGTTTCATCTTGTAATAGGTTTCTATCATTACTGAAATAATAACGAATTAGACAACAATATATTAATTTATTCGAACACGAAGATGATTTTTCTCTAGATTATTTGATGATTTGATTCTTGTTGTTTTAATACTTATAATTAAATTTATTAAATTTTAATATTTATGTTAAAAGGCAATCTCCTAATAACTTCAATTTATTACTTTATTTGAATAATCGAATTAACTATTATTCTCTTGTATCTCAAACAATCTGATGTTTAAAATAATTACTTTATTTTTTAATTAATTTACGTTACCTTGATTAGATATTAAAGATATATAATGATTGCATACTTATCTTGTCACATGCTCCTTATTTAGTATTAAACTTTTATATAGTAATTTTAGTATTTTAAGGCTTAAATTCTTCTTCTTTGTATAAAAAATAGCTTCTGCTTGAAATAATCAAGTTTCATCAATTACAAGATTTTTATTATAAGAAAGTTAATCGATGATTTAAAAACCAATAATAACTACAATGATTAATAATAATAAGCAATGATCAATATTACATTTCCAAATGTCCTTACATTATTATTTAATAATTATATTATTATTATATTATATTGTATTAATATTTCAATCACTTTTATTTACACTTATTTCTCGAAATATCAGATTGTCTCGTTCAAATCCATCGTCCTTTCGAGTTGAAAATAAACCGAAGAAAATAGTTTCCGAGAAATCATCTTTCCAAAAATGGTGCACGATTGATTAGTAGATGCGGATATTTGTATTACTAAATTTCCATTTTTCCTAGCACTTCCAACTTTTTTAAATTTATTTTTTTACGAGAATTCTTTCGATCTGTTATCGCAACGATAAATGCGATATTTGAAACAAACAAGTTTCGTCAGTGGTGCCCTTGAAGAGATCGAGGTTCGTCTCGAACATTTTTGCAAATGATCCCAAAACATTAAGTGTAAAAACTTTGTTCAATAAACTTCGAAATTAAAAACTCGACGAGTTTGAGGAATTGTTAAATGAAAACTGTCCTTAAATATGTAAGAACTTGTTTGCAATTTTTTTTACTCCTCTTTATCATACATCAGGATGTCATTCTTCCTCTGCTTTCGCAAACTCGAAATAAAAAATTAAAAAAATCTTTCATACTTCGTACATTTTATGAAATAAAAACTCAATAGAATTTTATACACAATTAATTTATTTAAATGCATTTAATTCTAATAAAGGCTACAGTTAATGATAAATATACGATTGTTTTTTGCATATAGCGATTGATTGGTAATAAACAAAAGGGATAAGGGGGAAAAAATGTCACAAAATAATTTTATTCAGAAATTAATTAATATTATTTTAGTTTATTAGAAGGTTTAGAAATAAATATATTCAATGGTATTTCATTATATTTAATAATACAAAGATATTCATTTTTAGTCTAAAGACAGAAAGACTTAGAAATAAATTTAACGTCATTTTAATAAAGAACACTCAATTTATGCACTTAGGCAAATCGTTAAAATTTTATTTCCCCAATAAAGTTATTTTGTGATATCTCCTATTTCTTTCTCCTACTCTTCAAATAAAGTAAATGATAAATCATCCCTTAAAATCGAACGTAAATTCAAAAAAACAATTACTTATGGGAATGATCTAAGAGGAAATCAATAAAGTTATATTATTTTGATTTTATTTTCTCTCGTAAGTTATGTTTTATTCCATTTTTTCGCCTTGCAAATTATTTTTTCATTTTGTTCCCTGTCACAAAATTTCATATCAGAAGTGATCGCAAACAGGTTTGAATAAGCAGCAGAAGACAAATATTAAAACTATTTAATATCAACAGTGTCGTTATTCAATTCCTCTTTTTTTCTTTTTTAATCTGGCATCGTTTCGCATTTTTGGTTTCGACGTGAAAAATATTTGAATATCCCGTGCCGCGAATCGACGTTTGTTTCGAATGGCAATAAAATCAATCGTGATCGAATTTTCGCTGAACCGTTCATTTTTTCCCTCTAATATTTTTTTCTAACTTTAATTAAAAACAAATGAATCTTGTTACAATTACGTGAATCACCCTTATATCAACATATATATGTACATATGTATATATATATATACATATACATATATCTGTATGTATATCTGTATATCTACATATGTGTGTATGTGTGTATTATAATACGATTGCTAACATATTTACAAGCTCTTTATTGTATATGAGATATCATTTTTCCACTTTTGATGTAGATAATATTTACGCATTAATCACGTGACCGCGCAAAGAGTCACGTGACGTTTCCTTCAATCTTTCTTAAGACGCTAAGATGCATAGGTTATGTCATACGTGTATTACTTATTTTTCCATATATTTAATAAATAAATAATTTTAATGTAATTCAATAGAATAATTTATTTTTCAACAAATCCTCTCTCTATCAGAACAAATATAATATTTGTTTCAAGACTCCTGAGCGATTATGTATATCCAATATCAGAGCATGATTCGAGTTAACGAAGAGAATGAAGAAAAATTTTCATTTGATAAATATATTCTTTCAAGTTATCAAGGATCGACTGTATTGATAGAGGCAATTAAATTGGTCAATTTCTCCGCGCTGTTCATTTCCAACCTTCCGATCGTACTGCGCGTGCGCGTTATTTTATCGGCTAGAGACATATGCACGTGGTTATCGTTAAATCAATAAAATCAATACGGCCACGGATTGTTCGTTCGTTCGAACTGACGACGGTCATAAGTCGCTTCGAAAAATTGAAATTTTCAAGTCCGATCCGCTGGATATATTCTCGTGAATTTGGCGCATGCCCGCCAGTGAAACAAAGCTTCGATTTCGATTATACACTGAACTGTTCTTGCGCGTTTTTCACCGCTCATTGCAAATCAATATTTTGCAACGAGTGGTGAATCAAATGAACCAAGTTTATTCGCCGATTCTCTCGAATCTCGGGTTTCGTCGAGATAATAGAAAGGAAACAACGACAGTTTTGATAGGTTAGGTACAATGTTGATACAAAGTCGATGACGCCTGGTAATACCAAAGACGACTAGTATTTAGATGTTTATGCTTCGGAGTATGCAAACTTGTAATGCCTCGGTTATTAGTCTTGGATTATGACTTCTTTTATTCTAAATGAACTATATATTTTGGAGTACATATTTCCCGTGATTTAGGTACTGTTAGTTGAACATTAACCTACATATAGTATGATACACAAGACTCTAACTTATTTCTGTTACAGAACTAAATCCTAAATGTTACAGCAATGCTGTTTTGATTCGTATATTATTGGTTGACGTCAAAGTGTCTTTGGTAAGCATAATTTGCGAAATACGTGTGTTATTACACATTTACGTTTATATATAAATACAGGGTGGTCACTGAAAAACTGAAGGGTTTGAAAAAGTCATAACTTGTTCATTTTTTCTTTTTTTCTTTTTTTGTAGGTTATAGAAAAAAATACTGGAAAAATCCACTAATTATATTTCCAAATAAAATAATAAAAAATTGGGAAAACATATGTTTGTAAGTTATTTTTGTTTTATATCATTCAGTCTTTCAGTGATCACTATATATAGCATACGTATATTTTTGAAGTGAGTTACAAGTAACTTCAAAATAGTAAGTGTAAATAATTATTTTCATAAATATTATTGTGTAATAAATATATGTAATTCACTGTAAATAATGAAAACTTAACCTTTAATAATAATTTTTTTCAAATATGAGTTGAAAGTTCCTTATTATCTTATATTTAATTAAATCTTAGTATTTATCTTCGTAGCTAGGACACCTCGCATCAAATATATACTAGATTATTAGCAACAACTGTTACTACAGAACTATAGAATCTGAATTAAATCTAGAGTTGTAGGTAAGGCTTCCAGTATCACATGTGCATTTGTATATATTACGCTACATAACAAATTTCATTTTGAAATCTAAACTCATGCTTTGTCCCTTTAGTTCTCACTACAGTTCTCTAATTGAATTTCGTTTCAAATATATAATTCTAACTAAAAAACAAATAGTGGAACAATGATCAAAAATTGATTTCATGTGCCCAGTGTAGATAAACAAACTGAATCTCATATTCAATCAAATGGAATCTTTCTTATCTATGTATAATTTTCACTTTTATCTTATCACGAAGGAACAAAATTTTTTTTATCGTATTTTCTAGTAAATCATTTTTAAAACACGTATCAAATTTTAATCAACGAAAACGTTACGATCGACAAACTTTTACCAGAAATTCCTTCAAATGTTCGGATACTTCCTTGAGCAACTATGCAATCAATGAAAACCTTCTGAAACCTGTATTTCGATACGAATCACGATGTCTGCCAGTTCGAAACTGACAGAACAGCAAGTGGCCCTTTCTTCGATACGAAACAATCGTAATCGTAACAATGAAAACACGATCAATTAGCGATGTTCGATTGTTCGCGTTAATAATAGAGCCGTTCATTGTCCGAGTCATTCAACTTGCAATTATTCCAGTCTAATAATTGCCCGACGATAATCGCGAGAGTGGAATCACACTGTGTATGTCGGAATTAGCATGGGACTGATAAGAAAGGGGAGAAGGGAGAAAAGAAAAAAAAGATGTAATCGGACAGTGAGTACTAGTGACACACGGAGGCTGCCGCTCGAGATAAAACGCTTCCACTCTCCGAAGGAATAAAGCGTAACTCGCGCGGCAAACGATCAATTACCAGCCATAGAATAGTTTGTTCAGCTGTGTATTGTCCGGTCCAGCCACCTACCCAGTGCAGTGGTTGGCTTTTGTAATTTATTAATTGTTTCATGTCGGACGTGTCGGTTATATTAAACGCTGTCTGCTTTAACCTTAAAAAAAGTGGAGGGGGGGGGGGTGTGAAGGACTTAACCTTTTGCGCTGGAATGACGTGCCACACGCATATCGAAAATATTTATACATTTGGCTCAAAATTGCAATATTTCCTCAGTTTTAAGTACATTGAAATATAACCCACACAAAACAAATAATAATAAATTTATTACTTCTTAGTAATTTCTATCCGGTGATATACCGATGAATTCAAAAAGGAGACGAATTATTGTATACGGTTTGGTCACTCGTTATGGTCCGTGAACCAGTTACTAGCGCAAGAGGTTAATAAAAAATATGGAAGATGTGGATTATTTTTTTCGTTTTTGAGAAATCTTGTGAGGTTAATGTCAGTCACTTATGCTTCGATCCTTTATAAATTGCTGGGTAAATATATTTACACCACTTGTTATATTGATTTACATATATAATATGCATATAGGACCTTTATGTTTGATATTCTTAATATTCTCTGTTTGGTTATTAATACTTATATCATCATTCACAATCCATTATATAATTATAATAACAACATGTAAATGCACAATTTACAATATGTAATTATTATTAATTTATTGTAATGTGTTATTAATTACTATATGTGTAGTAATTATATGTACTAATATTATTATATTATTATTATTACTTTTATACATATTACTGTATGTATAAAAAGATATTATTGTATTCTGAAATGCAGCTAATTTTCCTTCGTTCTCTCTATTAATCTTCGCGACAACCAGAAACTTTTGGTTTCTTATTAGTCTAACAGCTTTAATTTCAAACCTTGATACGCGAAGGTTACTACAAAAAGGCTGAAGAAAGTGCATAATATTCCGGGATACAGATCTATTCGTAGCTCGAGATCATGCATTGGATATGCGATGTTTATGCAATTATGCAGATGTTTCAAGAACAGCGCGTATCGTACATCGCGTTGGAAATTAATGAAATCCACATTAATAAAGAAACTAATTTAATTCTACAGCATTGATTACTATTATACATTATGCAATATGTGAATATCTTCAAACATTATGTACGGTCAAGGTCGTAACTCAAGTATAACTCAATTCAAGTGATATTGATGATTCCATGTTTTCATTCTCAAAAAGATAAATATCTTCTTATTTATTTATTTCTTTATACGTTTTAATTATAAGTAGTTCTATATTCGTATGTATGGCTAAAATTTGGTCTCATAACATATTTCTTCAAATTTTTATATTAGATTTTTCTTACTTATTGAATATTTTAGTTTTTTAATTATTCTGGTATATAAACAAACGTATTAACATTATAAATGTTATACTTTCAAAGTAATTAAAAAAATAAGTTTTTCTACTATGCAAATTTAAATAATACAATGTGTTCAAAGCAGAAGCACGAAATCGAACTTTAACTTCGATTCAACAAAGAACTCGGTCATGTCATAATTGGGCAAATGCTCGATCATTCCATTATGAGACATGATCGCTTTATCGAATACACTCGGATCCAAAGTATCATCATTGTTTTCAGATTCTTCTTCTCTCTTTTTCAAATTTTAACATCAACTTTTTTTTTGTGTGTGTGTACACATATATGTATATATTTATGAATACATATTATATAAATATGTATTATATGTATTATATATATATATATATGTTTTTATCAATTCTTATACTAAAAGAATTATAAAGTATCGTTAAAGAATTACAAAAATTATGAAGAATTATTCTTTTATTTATTCTGTGAATATATGTATATGTATTATGTATTCATGTAATATATGTATGTATATATATATGTATACATATAGATATATATAGATTGTATAATATAGATACACCATATATACAAACAAATTCATCATAAATTTATGAATATATATAGTAAGAAATTGTTTTATTTACTAAATTAAAAATTATAGAAAGTATTATATTTTGTGTATTTCATATATCGTTTAATATTGTGTGCATTTTCTATAAATATATAAAAATCCGCAGTCTATCTGCTTGTATCTCTCCCTGTGATATTACTTAATTAAATAAGAAAGTATTTTCCAACATCGAATAACATAAACATTTCCCTGTTTCTAAAAATAAAGCTATGTTAATATTCCACAGATTGTGGATATATCGCATGAGAATAATCTCATAATTTTATAATATACAAAAATTTCCATCTAATTTAACTTATCGTTACGTTGCAAAAGAAGTTGCGTGTTGACTAGTACACGCGGCGTTATTAGTCAGAACAAAATCTCTTCAGTCACCCTCGACGTTGAACCGTTAAGGGGTTAAAGGTTAAAAAAGCGGGACACACGAATCATAAATAGGGACGCAGGGACGTTATTAAAAGTTGGAACAGTTCAATGACAATCAACTGACAATCAGAAGTGAAAGTGAATCTTCGTGTGTGAGAGTTTTCTAGAGCACGAATAAGATATCAATATAATTGCATAGACATGAATTTCACAAGTATATATACATGTACAAATATAAGATCAGAAAGATTCCTAATTATATGTTTATTCTATTTTTTACTTTTATATTATTATTTTATTTTATTTTATTTATTTGAAAATGCTACAAATATTCGACGAGTGATTTTCTCAATGTATTAGCAATATTCGAAAAATATTAATAATTTCAATATTCTGTATTCTCAATATAATTCTAATATTTTAAATTCTTTTTTTCTACACCCAAATATTGGAAGGCATTGAAAATTACTATACACACAGTCTTCCACAAAGATCTATAAACATATTTAAATTATTTAATGATTTCTCTTGAACACCATTTCATTAGTATTGATATCAAATATAAATTCCAAAGCAAACTGCAATAATTCTTTTTATTGCATCATAAAAGAAATCTATAATTTGTAATAAATAATGCTTAGCAAACATTCATGTTTAGTTTCCCTGTAGATCGTCATTAAACGATGAAATTGCGAATAACATTTATATTATCCGTTATATGTGCAATTTTGGATGTATTAACAGCTCATAAGTGATCAAGTGCCTGTATAGAAGCATTAGAAGAAATTCGCTAGTCTAAGTAATTCTCATTTATTATGTAACTCGTTGAGTGACTGAATTAAAATAGTTGATAACTAAAGTCTAGGAAAAACATAAAATGAAGAAATTGAAACATGTTAGAAAAAACAACTAATAAAGTACATTATCTGCAGAGATTTCAAGAGTAGTCATTCAGCTCTGGAAGCTATTAAATCGAGAAGTCGAGCATCTCGTTAAGTTCAAGAAAAACATACCGAAAAGTGTGAAAAGTTAAATGATTGATGTAACTTAACTTCTCTGTTTTCAGACAAATGCATTAAATCATTCGTTCAAATATTGATATTTTCTAGCGATTTCACGATCTAGAGAAATGGAAATATTACAAATTATTTTGTAACGAGAAATAAAAAAACTTCGTATATTTATCGTAATTTCGGAAACATACTAAATAACTCGTACAAGACTACAATCAGTAATTCTATACGCAGATATTGAAGTTAAAATTTTGTGTAAAAAGAATTTTCGTTCCAGTGCATCACGGTGTGAGAGAAAGAGAGAAAAACACTGTACAAGTTGCAGAGCAGTCTGCTACCTATTTCTGGACGTGGAGCAGTGGCTCGGAATGAATCATACCGCTAAGCGATAAGCCTTCGCTTTTTCCTTTCGTATAATCTAATTGAACTAAAATTCTCGATAAACAATGTCGCAGATACCCACATACATACGCGCGTATATTCGAATGTGTCGCGATCCGTGCCAAAGTTATTTTTCACGCAACCTACATACAAACGAAAACCATCGTGTTACGTACGTACAAAACCATCCATACACATTTTCTCACCGTTCATTGAGATACCGATACAATTACTGCTACTATATTTAAAAAGCCTTCGTGCTTCAGTATCCTTCGTAACTCGCAGAGCCAGCAAAGGAAAACGTATCATACACACGTATCATACACACGTATCGATACGTAGTAGAGCGAGTGACCACGGAACGATCACTTCGTCGAGATGATATTTGTACAGTGCTGCCACCGGCAGAGATACGGGAGATTCCCGCGGCAAGCAAGTGAGTCACGCGTGCGAACGGGCTCGTTCGTCTGACGAAGCCGTCCTTCCCCGCCCTACAGTCTAACAAAACGTCCCACTCATCCTCTGTAGACTGACGAAGCGCCAACACTCCCGCCCCTCCCAACCCCCTCCACGGCCCTTGCCGTAAGCGTCTTCGCAACACCAAACGCACACACGAGGAGGACGGTTGTTGGTTCCCCGCTGTGTCTCCGTGAGTCGACAAGACTCGGCTCCGTTCGCCTTGCCAGCCACGAGGAAACCCCGACACTTCTCCCCCTTCTCGTCCTCCCACCGAAACTCCGTCCGCACTCCGCTCCGCACTTGCCGTCTCTCGTGATCGTTACCCCGCAACCCGCCCCGCTGCAGCCAGCAGCAGCCAGCCAGCAGCCAGCCAGCCTGTTCCGAGAAGAGAAGCAGTAAACTCGACGCAGATTCGCATCGTTCGACTTGCGCCACGCCACACCACACCACGCCACGCCATACCGCGTCGCTCCGATAGAGCGGTGAACGGGTGATTAGGTCACGCACCCCGTGCGTCTACGTGCCCTAGGCCGTTCACGGTCGTGTGTCCGCGGAATCCCCTGTTGTTTTTTAACAGCCACCGATCACTTCTCTCCTACCTCTATTATTACGAGCGTTCTCTCTCTTTCTCTTTCTCCTGCCTCTCGCGCGCGGGTTTCTAACCTAGCGCGAGCGTGGAATGCGCGACTTTCACGGTTCGTGCGAACCGTTTTATTTTCGCTCCGACAGCTACAAACCGGCCAAATATATATATATATATATATGCTTTTTTTTTTAATTAAATGTACAGTTTTTCGATTGGGATATATCGTGGTGATTTTATGTTTTTTCAAATTGAAATGTAATAAAAATTATAATTTACAAAATTGTATTATAATACGTATAAAATATCAAAAATATAACACTTCCTACAATATTTGGTATTGAAGTTCTATTTTTTGAATTACATTCTCAAAGATATGTTTGGATAATTTTACTACAATCTAGTTATTACTATAACCTAGAAATTGTTACTACACTTATCGCGATATAGAAGCGTTTCTATTTATATTTAATTTGATCGTGCTTTAACACATGTCATTATTAGTGATTTGTTTACGGTCACATTTTTAATAACGAAAAAAAAGAAAGAATAAGAATTTCTTGCTCAAGTAAAGTTACTATACAAAAATAACTAAAACTATACAAAAGTAACTAAAAATCTTTTGAAGATTAATGAAACATCAAGGGGTATTATAAAATGCATATTATTATAGAGAAATTTTTCAAGCTGTATATCATTTTTTTTTTTTTTTTTTTTTTAAGGAACGTAAATGTCATCACAGAGAGAGGTTTTGCCAGGAAATTTCCACAATGGATAAATGATACTCAAGTACGCTGGCAGATTACAGCTGAACGTT
>KQ435802.1:218102-233146 GCA_001276565.1 Melipona quadrifasciata
ACCATTATAATTCTCAGTCCTTCGTGTGACATTTTTCACTTATTTTAATATGTAGATTATTTCACTTATTTTAACGATCTATGCAAAGTTATTATTAGTTATTAAAAGTTATTATTCACTATTCAAAATAGGCGTGCATTTAAGAATCTGTGATATTATATGTTACATGTTAGAAATGCCTCTGTGATATTTTATAAGAGAAATGTATCAAATTGACACAAGGGTTAATAACGTCGTCACGACCACGTGCATTGTCTTAACAATGCGCTACCACAAGGCACCAAATAGGCCAAGAAAAAACAAAAAAAATTACGCGATCGACAAGCAGCCAATCATGCACCCACGCGATGCCGAAACAATGGTCCAATCACATTCGAGCCCTCCGCTCAACCGAATGCGTGCCATTTGCCCATGCACACGCGCATAGCGGCGCGAAAATACGATCAGAAAGGAACCGCATGACTGTCGGCGAGACATAAAACATTGAAAATCGGGATTGGTCTTTATTTAGTGACCAAAAAACGTACGTTGAAAAACCTAATTTCTTTCTAGCTATACCAGTCAAACTTATACTTGCTTCCTCATTGCTGTTGCAAGCTTTAACCTCGTCAGGGGAATCCTGCACAGTTTTTACGAGCGTAATTCATGTAAGTACGCCAGCTGGGCTTGCGATGAACTCGTTGCAGCTACGAGACGCATGTACGTATGTATATATGTATGTATGTATGTGCACGTGCGAGTGAATTTCGAATTTCGAGACTGTCAGTAAAGTGAACCGAGTGAATCAGCTGAGGCTAACATCTGAAATATTTTCTAAATTGTTCGATTATTGCAATAATGATTTAGACAAAAGCTGAATGGTTTCGGATTGATCTAAAAGGATAATTATCAGTTTTTAATTTGGATACTCTAGAAGGTTTTTGGAGCTCAAATTTGTTCTTTTAAGTGAAAAATTTTATATAATATTGTTACACTAGTATTTATTGTTATTTAATATTTACTAATATTCATTAATATACAGCAGATATACATAGAAACAGATTTTTTAATAGGCTAATAGAATTAACTCGTCGTTTCCTGTAAAAAGGTATATATTAAATCACTTATAACGAAAAACTATTAGCTCGAGAGATATTTTAATTAAAATAATTCGGAATAATGCTCGTAGAGTATTGAATTTATATACAGTAGCATTAGTAATAACAAAAGATTGTGCAACATTTGTTGATTATTTGTTGTGATTGGAATAAAACAAATGTTTATTTCATTATTATATAATAGTTATTACAAAATGTGCTTAAATATCATTGACATCCAAATACTTTTGTTATCTAATTTTTAAAGAATTTCATACTATTTAACATCAGTGCAGTGATATTTCTATATTTTTCGACAATCCGTTAACACATGCTTCAATGATTGAATGATATATGTAAAAAAAAAAAAAAAAATCTAATGGGTTCAAACTATTGGTTGATCCAATGAACTAGTTCACTTTGTCCAAAAAGTAGGAATTTGCATGAAAATCTGCAATATATACCGATTATCCTGACGATCCCCGTAGTGAAATCTTCGGGAAGACGAGAGACGCGAACGCGCAAAGAAACAGCGGTTGGTCGATACGACAGCGTTCCTTCGCGTCGATTTGCCCCCTTTGAACGTCTCTGCCGCAGTCGGCGAACGAACGGGAATTTTCTAAACGCCCGTTATGCGCCCGTGTGTCAACGATGTGCACGCACGTCGGCGAACATTGTAACGCAGGCGGCGAGAGCCGCCCGCGTTACGCCGTTTTCACCCTCTAACGCAGCAGCACGCAAAACGGAGGATAATTGCGCGCACCTGTTATACAGGAGGGTGTTAGAAAAACCGTCGGAAGGAACGGTGAGAAGCAGTGCAGTGAACTTTGCGCACGATGCGTGTATCACCTGATAGAAACCTTCGTTGGATCTTTTGCCTTGATTGGAGGGTGACACTTTATAATGTACATACGCGCGTAGAAATGATTAAGAATGGGTTAACGTGCTTGCTCAGCCGCGTGATCACGTTTCACGCAGAATATCTTCTACGGAGTTTGATGTTCTTTATAAATATATATATATATATTTGATGGAAAGTGGCGAATGAAAATTGGAAATAATGAATATTATGGTAATTAAACGACGGATTCTGTTGCATTTTAGCAGATAATTCAATGGATATAATTAGATGGTACTTTAATTGTGGGTAATGTTATTATAATTGTTATATACGTTAATTAATATAATTAGTAACAATTAGTAATAACTATTCTTTTATATTGTATGGTTTTATGTTTTATTGAATATATTATTTACATTATAATATAAGTATTATATATGTATTATATATTATATGTATTTATGTAAATATGTAAATGTTATACTATATTGTTATATAAACGTATCACTATATATTAGTATAATATTGTATAGTGTATAATAAATATTACTAAGTATAAAGTAATGTACAAAAAATGTTACATTTAATTATTTTTTAATATGTACATTTTGTATTTTTGTTATTATATCGCAATTATTTTGTTGTATTTAATTATTATACTTGAAAAAATTATTTATCGTTTGAAAACGTAATATAATCATTATTTTAGATATTATATCGTATTGTAATTTAATGGACAGTATAATTTATTATAGTTATTATAGTAATATTTGGCAAATATTAGCAAATATAATAATTTAAATATATACATTTTGTTAATAATATCTATATTATGATAATATTATTTTAGATATTGTATTGCATTTAATAGATATCTTAATTTATTATAGTTGTTAGAATAATACTTAACAGCTATTGCAATTTATAGGTATATTAATATTATATATATTTGTATATATAGATATTTGTATCTATTATATAGCGATTGGAGAAGGGTATAAATATTACAACGGAGACGCGACTAAATACAAAAAGAAATTTCGCGATATTTTTAAACGTTGTATGAGAGTAATCGCTGGTTCGCTACTTTTTCACTGCCGTTGTCACAACAAGCCAAGCGTCAATAAACGGAACGATATTAGGAAAGCATCCGCGTACGCGATTATAATTCGCTCTACTTAGTTTGCACATCCAATACTAAATACAGCCGATTTCCTGTATAATTTTGCGTGCCGGTGTGCTCGCGTGATTGAATATTCTGGACCGCTATTAAATGCGAGAGCATTCAATATGCTCGGTGTATTCCCGCTCTTTGCATCTGCATTTGTCCTAAGCTGTTAATCTGTTCCAATAGGCAAATACCATCCGGGTAAATAGCTATTAAAGCGCAGAAACTCGTTTCTCGCTGTCTGATGTAATTTTAGAAACAATTTTAGAGAGCACGTCTGGGTTAATGTGACATTTTTATTTCTCGCAGGTGTATGAAAAAAAAAAAAGAGAAAGGGAAAGCATTTCAGCGAAACTAAAAATACTTTAGTGCTTTAGTGTTGTTTTAGAGACAAATATGACCAATGATAGTAATTTACTATCTTTGGTTTAAAATTAAAAACTAATTTGCTTATCAAAAATTGGTTTTCAATTTTATATAAAAACCGCGAATCTGTTGATACATTTTTAAGATGTTTAAACGTCCAAATTTGTTCGTAGTATTGTTAACAATAATTTATTCGTTCATTATTATAAATAATTTTTTTGCAAATTCATGTTTTTGAGAATGTAACGAAGAGAAATAGAATCGCGGTGAAAGATTGTTTTATTGTAGAAAGAGTCGTATTTTGGATATTTTATATACTTTTTCATGTGATCACGCGTTATGTGTAATTGTTTATTTTGAAATTTCCTACGAACGCGTGAAAATTGTTAGATGTTCCAATTTCTTGAAATTTCATTATAATTATAGACTCTAAATAAAAGGCACAATGATAGAAAAATATTAAGCAAATTTTTGGAAGTTTTTTTCATGCTTGTAATATCGAAACATCGGAAGTTTCTGACAGAATATTATAATTAATTGAGAAAAAAATTAAATAAAATGTTGCATTAATCCATGGGGAACGTCTGTGCATCGTATTGAGAAGTTATTTTAATATTAAATTTCATAAACAAAATCAACCATTATGACCTGAAGTTACGAAAATTATTATTGAACCTACCTAATTATTGCTAATATAAAACTAAAATTATTATTAAACTTATCTAGTTATCACCTACTATTATTATTATTGTTGTTGTTAAAATTCACAAAAATTATGAAAATTTCTAAATTAACATTAGATGTCGTCTCTGAAGAATTAAAGCAACTTGGTAGTTTTTCTTTGATTCCAGAGCTAATACTGTCAATCTACTTTCGTATCAAAATAATTAGATTTTTGCTTTCAATTTTACATTCATTCTCGTTAAATGTGTCTTTGTACGTGTTTGGGATACAACAAATATCATTTTAATCATTTGTTTCGAAATCTATTGATAAATCTATTTTCTTCAAGGACAGTGAACTTTATTATTCATTCTATAATTATTAGTTCTAATTGCTTCTATTTATAATCAGTATTAATTCTAATTGATTCTAACTATTTCTAGTTAATTATTGTAATTACAATAATCTAGTTAATTATTGTAATTACAATGAATTAATTCCAATTAATTCTAATTCTATGTCTGATTCTGTATGTATTTATTCAAAGTTGAAAGGAATAATTTCATGAAAAATATTCTGTTACTTTTTAGTAATAAAAAAATAAAAATAAAAAATCAAAATAACTTCAATCGAGTCGAGACATATAATGAACTATTTATTTTGAAAGTGACGTGAATCCATTTTTCTTTGTTTCGAGATGTTGAGATGTTTGCTTTTGCATCGATTATATTGCACAGTTCCATGGAGCAACGAAATTTCAATTGATTAAAACAAACAGGTATTTAAAATTTTAATTACAAATTGCTTGTGCAGTGCCATATTGGAATAAAATGATACGGCATTGATCTCTAAAGAATTCAATGATGAATTCAAAGATGATACCAAGAAATATAAACTGTTAAACGTTAAATATAGAATATTTGTTTGTACAATTAATATGTTTTTAGTAAAATTGAAAGAGAAGTGGAGAAAAGTTTAATTACAGTTCCATTAATTAGCATACATTATACAGCACGTAGACCTTAATTTAAAAGCAAAATTTTATATTCATATGTTTAATAGGATTTTACGTCGAACGAAAATTAATTATAAGTATTAGTAATTTATATTTTGCTATACAGCAATTATGCATATATCATAGAGCACATGGACATTGATTTAGAACTAGAATTTTATGTGTTTATATATTTTAATAGAATGAAATTTAATTACAAGCTTTATTAAATATATATTAATTGTTACATAGCGTTATACAATTGTACAATTATACAATAATGTACTAGTAACTATTAGCAGTTTATATATTGTATTCATATATTGTATTTATATTTGTATGTTGTTATACATTATTATGCATACATTATATAGCATGTGAATTGATTTAGGACCTAAATTTTATATGTTGTGTATTTTAATTGAAGAGTTTAAACGAAATTTAATTATTAAATTAAAATTTTATCAACAAATATACATTAATTGTTGCAAGCGTCACATGTAGACTCTGAATTTAACCCAGAATTTTATCTTTTGTACTTCTTTTCTTTTTTTAGAATAAATGATGTTCATTTTATTCCGACATGGTACCATAAGTATCACTGTAAATGTTTCTTGTGACAAAAATCAAGTCGACCATTGATAGTAACCCCTGGAACACTATAGTATATTATATAGTGTAATATACCATAGTATACCATAGTATACCATAGTATAAGAGTCATTGTGTACACATGTAAATTCGAGTGCACCTTGCAGTTGAATATTTAATGAAACTTATCAGATATATTTACTGATAGATCATGCACGAGCATTCATCGTCACATTAAACAGCGCGCGAAAGATTCGTGTGTGCCCGCATGTGTGTACCCACGTTCTACGGGCAGCTAATTAGGAATTAACTCTGCGCGGAGTTTATGGTTCTGCATGAGCCGCTCGTTAAATTAGTCTTCTCTCAGCGGACGTCAATAATCCACTCCGGCTGCACCTGGTGCACCGATTTTACAGCCAAGATTTTACACCTGGTGATATATCCCCTATGCGATATATATAGCGATATATAGCGAAATCAAAGTGGAAACGGGGAGTGAATTCCATTAGCTTGGATAAGTGAACTTTTCAGAACTGATTAACTCCACTCCAACTCCATTTGTAATGTAATTAATAATTTTATTAGTGAAATACACGATTAGTAATTGTTGAGCGCGATCAGATATTAATGTAAATCTTAGTTATCTATTTTTTTGAGTTTGCTCTTTACGTTTCTTGTAATTATTAATAATTATTGACTAAAGATCATAATTAGTGATTCATTACGATAATCAGTAATTACTGATTATTTGACAATATCGTGATAATCAATTATTAGCTATCAATAATTATTAATAACCATCGTTAAAAATTCTGATTATTGATCAATGTTTGCTAACAATCATCATTGATTCGTTATGGATTCATTACAATACAATGGATGACAATACAACTAGATGCGACTAATAATCATCATTAATTAAAAATAAAAAATCTTAGTCAATGATTACTAATCATAATTACTATTATCATTGATTTATCAATATTGATTCAATATTATCATTGATTATCGTCGACTATTATTAATTCATCGATTCATTATTACTGATTATTATTAATTTAAAACAAAAAAATCATGTCATCAATGATTCCCGACTATTCGACAATTATTAACAACCGTGATTTGCAAACTTGATGCTCGCCTTAATCTCCAATTATTAATCAGATCACATTTTGTCCGGACGCTCTGTGTCCCGGACAAAGACAGAGTCGCTACGAAACCACTGCGTTGCCAAATAAATGGCCACCTTTCACGGACCACTTGGTCTAGACCTACAATCAAGACAAGATGGTAGACATCTGCCGGCCATCTGCCAGCAGCTTTCCGGAGAACCCTGATGGACAACAGGGCCACCCCTCTGGCCACTCACCGACACAGTACGCAAGGTGTGGCGTCTAAAATCAAGAGGCTGAAGCTTCTCGGTCCTTTCTGTCTGCCGTTCCGATTTTTCTCCCTTGTTCTTCTGTTCTTTCTCGTTCTTCTTCGTTCCTCTCTTTGTTGATCACGTGGCGCGTAAGCGAAGTACCAACGATGCTTGGAGGCAAGGTGTGACTCGCACGAGCCTCTCCGATCTTTAAAAACATGTATAAGTAGTTGAACAGTAGTTTGGAATTATTACGAATGTTTTACAAATTGTTTGATGCTAGTTCGATGCATATCCAATAATAGACGAGTAGATTATTGCGAATTTTAAACAGTTTGGAATTATTGTGAATGTTTAAAACAAATTATTTGATGCTAGTTTGATGCAAGATGGCAATGGTGCTAATAGTGACAATGCAAATGGTGTCACTAACAGATATTACAAATGTGCAAATATTAGAAATTTTCCAGCAAATATTATAATTTTTTCAAATTTTTTTTTTAACATTTTGTTACTGTTTCGTGCAGATCCGGACCTGCCATCTTACATGAAACAAAACAAAAAAATACAATGCAGTGTTGGATGATCAACCATTCTTATCGTTGGCTCAGTGCTAACGTCGATTGTGAGTCAATAACAGTTTCTTTCAAAGATTTACTAATCTTTACTCATCTTTTACAAAGGACAAAATTCAGTAATTAGTCATCTACGCCCCTCCCTTTTTCTGCTATATGATAAACCAAAATAAAATAGATGCCTCAGGTACTGAGTACCTTACTTAGGATAATTGTATAGCAATCCTTCGATAGTTTTTCTCTGTGTAACAATCCCATGAGAATCATCTCGTACGACTCTTAAGTCCACGAATAACACTAGAATGATCCTCAGAAATTATAGTGTTATTCCTTTACGTGGAACTAACTACATTTCACGTAATAAATAGCCTTTCCACAAGACTCTCAAGTGTGCATTGACTGAAGATAGTTGATGAAGATACAATGTTCAAGAACAATGTTACTTTTTGATGTCTTCAAAAAATGTAGGCGCTTTATTTCCATATTTTATTAACAAAGCAACAACGAACTAACTTAGTAAAGTAATAACATATTCTTAAAAGCAATAATAGCATTTTTAATTGTGCATAGTTAGAAAAACCGTTGTTTTTTAAAGAAGATTTAAAGAAGAAATTTAAACTTATCAAGTCAATAACTTACTTTGTACTATTTGTCGGATTGTATTATATTATATTGTGTTATATTATATTATATTAATATATTATATTATGTTATATTATAATAAATACATAATATATGCAGTAGTATAAATATATTTATATTAATGTATGTAATAACAGAGATATATTATATTAACGCTTCTCGTGTTGTCTATACTATACAGCGAAGACTAAACTAATAACAACTGGTAATAATAACTACACTATACAATAATATATTATACTATATTGTATGACTATACTGTACAATAATATACTATACTATATTATGACTGCATTATACCATAAATTCAGCGAAACTAAATCAATAACGATTGAAAAAATTGTGAACAATTCAAACCGTACAAATATAGTATAAATATACGTTATTATGTTATTGGAATGACAATTATTGTTATTCTAAATTAATAATAATAAATTACTTGGATAATTTATTATTCCAAATTTTCACTTATCAGTTTTATTTTAAATAAAGTGTGCGCAGTAAAATGTTGATGACCAAGTCGTTCGTCCATGGAAGGATTTCGGATCCTTTGTTCGATCCGCGTGAAGCACGCACCTGCTCCATTCATCCCGGCGGCAAATTGCTCAGCATCCTCTGCTTCTTCTTCCTCTTCTTCGTCCCATCTTCTTCTCGTCTCGTATATTTGTCATAAAAATCGAAACATTCATTAGCCTCTTAATTGTTGAAGTTAAAGCTAATTGCGTTGAAAAGTTAGCATTTTTAAATTGTATATCTTCTCGTTGTGAAGAACTGGATGAAATTAAAATATCTTTCATTATTTTGCTCAAATAAAACAGTGTTTGGAATATTTCTGTTTAAACAATCTTTTGTTTGGAAACGTAAAACTTTAGATAGTTACTTTTTGTTACTTTTGTTTTACCTTGAAAAGAAAATTTCGTTCGAATATGAACATTAGTCTGTTAATTGTTAAATTAAAGTCAATTGTGTTCGACTATAATAATTAACATAATAAGAATTATTTTTGACAAGTATCATCCTCAGCTTTCAAACTATTCATTCCAATGAAATATACAAATAAGCTTCAATCTACGAATTCACGTGCTACTCATATGAATGTTACAATAATAGTTATTAGTATAAATAATTAAATAAAGTAATTATTATGTACATAATAATTAAATATAATAATGATTGTTAATAATATAATTAATAATGTAGCTAAATAATTAAATAATTATTATTTAATATTGTATTATTACAATAATACAGTAATTGTTTGTATTCAACGAACAAGCTTTTGTGAATTATCTAACTATGAATATTACAAACAAATAACATATTTAGAATATGAATGTAATAGCAATATTATTGTAATACGATTGTAATACTATTACGATTGTAATAATATTGCTATTACATTCACATTCTAAATATGTACCGAATATCTACTATTCTATTACTATTAATAGAAGAGTGTAACGTGTAAGAACTTTTTTAATTTTTTGACAGACAAAACCATGTTTTGTAGAAAAATATTTGTCCCGATAATTATTTGTCTTGTGTAAATTCTATTCAAATTGAAACTTTTATTTTCAACAACTGTTTTGTTGGAACTTACAATGGGAGAATGTTCTTCCCATGTCTTAAATAGAATTTATTAAAATGTTTCGCAACTTTCTTGATCCTTGGTTGAAATATTCTCCGGTTATGAATAGACCGCGGATGTTCATGTATTTTTTATGTTTTCACGAAGATAATTGAAAAAAATACGGAATTAATTTAGCTATCAAATATCGTAAGAAGCATTGTGAAGCATTGTACTTTGAATACGTTTCACATGTTTTCTTATATGTGCGTTGTGCGCATCGTCCAAATTTATTATAAACGCATGAAAATTCCGCAGTCCAATTGCAAAAGTAAATTCACGTAAGATATAATCAAGATGAACGGAATATTTACATTAATATTCTCTTCTACGTCCAATTATATATTCTTTATATACGGAGTATTCACATCATCGTATTACGGAAGTCGTTCATGGTTACTAATTTTTCCTACTACTCGAGATGGACTGTCAGAGATTCCTACATAATTAATGCAATTTAAAAAAAAAAATGAAACTATTAACGTGTTACAACAGATCACTCTAATACGATTAAATCTCGACATCCTGAATTCACGAAGATTTATTAAAAAGATAATTCTTTCCTTTTTCTTTTTTCTCGAGATATTGAACATATTGAGTTTTCGAACGAAATTTAAATTCGTTGAAACAAATGAATATTTCAAGATTTAAATTGTAAAGGATTGAAATAAACATAAATTTATCGTTCTCTCGAATTTTCAAAATAAATCGTCCGTTTTTCGAATATTTTAATGTTCGAATACTGTGTTATTCCTATAACAAGAGTGAGGCATTAATCGATTAAAATTATTAGTTCGCGATCGACTGATTAATATTGATCAATGAAATTTGACTTGGTGATTGATAAAATTTTAGCGATTGATTTAATTTAATTTTAAATCGATTAATTCCTCGTCTCATAACATCGAGCCACACTCGTGGTACAACTTGCGGCTTCGATTTAGGAGAAAAAGTAAATCGTAATTCTGCGAAATTTAAACATTAACAAAATCGAACATTAACGTTTATAAATTATAAATAACGTTTTAACGTTTTGTATCTAAAGTGACGTTACAATTGCAACGAGTGATGCTTATTTAAGAATATTTTAAGACAAATCAATCGTCGATTTGATCGATTAACAATTAATCGTCAATCGTCAATTATTAATTGTTAGTCATTACATCGTATTTGATTTAAATCGAAGGTATACTGTAAAATTGTAATAAACGTTTCCTTGGAGTTGAGAAGCACTGTTACAATTTTGTTCACTGAAGCTACGACAAAATTGGGAAACACTTTTGACGAATGTTTCTAAAACTAAAAAAAATCATCTACTATATATATAGGAAAAAGTTGTTCAAAATGACGACCTTAACAAGATATTTCAAAAAGTGTTAATAAGGTAGCTTTGTCGATCTTATAAACAAAATAAACAACGAAATAACGAGATTTGCCGTATTTTTTCACATGTTACGAAACTTCGAGAAAAAAAAAAGTGATTGATGGAAAAGAAATTATGCTCTTCGTACAAAAGTCGATACTCGAACTTCGAAAGCAAAGGCATTCCGAGCTCAAGGTTTTTGCAATTTAAAACTCGAAGAGATCTGAAATTCTTGACAACTTCGATTTCAGTTTTTTTTGTTGTTGAGCTTTCACGATCGGGCGAGAAAATCCTTCGTTACGAGATTGAATCGTAGCGTGGCGTCCGGTCGCCTAGCAACTCCAATGCCAACGTTCATTTCTTGCATCTCTCTGCTTCTCGTGTCATGTGTACCTAGCGAGATGAATACACGTATGTGCGCGTTATGCGCGTGCGATAGCTATGGAGAGCTGTTATGTACCCTTGTACACTTACGGCGTACATGAGTTTTCAACCCCGTAACCCACTGAAACCCCCATGCACGCACGTTTCTTTACTTACCACTCTTCCAAATTATTCCTCTTTTTTCTTTTTTGCCTTTTTTTAGACATAGAGAGAAGGGTGTTTTAAGGTGTTTAGATTTTTTTCCAAATATATACTTTACTATTTTAATTAAATGTACATATATTTTGTTACTTTAGTTAAATTCTATATTCTTTCGTATTACACGTGTACAATTTCGTATAAATTTATGTACGTATACTCCCGCTCAAAAGTCTTAGGACAAGTTTCTAATTATAAGACTGTAAGACTTATTAATTAGTAAAAGTATATTCGTTTCAAAAGTGGAAAAAAATTAAACGGTTACTTTATACTTATTACTGAGATTTGTCAATGGAACTGTATTTTACTATAGAACTATAGAACTATATTCGTTTCAAAATTAAACGATATTTTATACTTATACTTGTTATTTAATTAATTAATATGACTTGTTAATAAAACTATATTCGTTTCAAAAGTGGGAAGAAATTAAACTGTACTTTATGCAACAGAGAATCTGTCAAGCGTTAATACACAGTGGATGCAGAAACTATTCATACACTCGATGAAAAATTGTCCGACTGATGACTTGCGACGATAGAAGACTTCTTAAGAAGAAATCGTGTAATAGATTTTCAAATGATTTCTGTAAACGAGAAACTCCAATTTTCCATAGTAGTGGTCTTACCATAGTGGCTTTAGCCAGAGAAAAAGTCTTTCTTTATTTGCCCTCTCGAAAATGATGTACGACCACAATTTTTGGAAGAAATAAAGTCGATATCGTGAAGATGGAAGTTTCACGGTTGAAAAATAAATCTGAATAGATTGTGAAACTTTTCCCATAATCTCTGATTGCAATTAGTTGGTTGCATTCCAACTTCAGTTGTCAATCACAAATAACGATTTTGACCATTCGTTGCGAAAAATGATTAAATCTTTGCGATTAAGGATTCGATTTCGTTAATTATATTCATCAAGATCATCTTTAGAAACAGACGAATTCGAGCGCTCGGCTCGAAGTAGAAATTCTGCGAAATTTCTTCAAAATGAAATCAAGCGAAAGTGGCTGTATTTCTTTTCCAATGTTTCAAATCGCAACAGTTCGCATTATCGATAAGTCCTCGTCGTTTCTAGTTCAGTTCATGATCTCCTATTTCTCTATTTCTTTCTCTCTGAAATCTCGGAATCAATGGACGCCCTCTGTCCAAGCGTTTTGATGCACGAGCTATGCAAAGCTATGCAACGGGTGTCGTTAATCCCGGATTAATCATTATTCCATGCAGTGCATGTAACGATGGAACAGCCTCGCACACGTGCTTCGTGTGTCCATGCTTTGCCTATGCATGCAGCGGTGTTCCGTTTATGAAACGGAAGTGGACTCGTTCGCGTGGTGCATTGATCCGCGCGGTGTTCAGAGTTGATGCGGTGCAGCGCGGTAACATGGATTGGTTGAACCGACAGGAGAACAACGAGATCAACTAGAGAGAAAGAGAGAGCGGTGAGTGCGTGAAGAGAGAGAATGAGAGAGAAGGAAAGAAAATGGTAGAGGGTTGAAACGAGCTGTTTAAGGGATGCCCGCAGGGCTGTAATGAGAATTACTGCTTACCCTAGATGTTTGGAGGGCGACGAGTGCTTTTTAGTGGATTCGATGACTTTCGAAAATTTATTTCTTACAAAAGAAATTATTTATTCGACGTATGGATTTTATCTGATTTTCTTGTTCTATTTTCTATATCTTTTTTTTATCGAGTTTCTTGTAAATATGGATTTCATATGATTTTATTTTATTTTATCGAAGCTTTCTAGTGGATTCGAAGACTTTTGAAAATTTATTTGTTACATAAGAAATTATTTATCTGTATTTATTTGTTATAAAATTTAAGAAATTTAAGAAATGATTTATCTGTATCTATTTGTTATAAAAGAAATTATTTTATCTGATATTGTTGTTCCATTTTATTCTATATCTTCTCTGATTGAGTTCCTTGTAAAGAAATTACATATTTATCTGCACGGATTTTATATAATTTTGTTGTTCTGCTTTGTTTTGTATTATGTGTTCTTTAATTGCATTCCTCGTTACATATTCTTACATATTTCTGATATATAATATCTATATGTAATGTATGTTCTGATTGTATTCCTTGTTTAATATTGTTAGCATATATTTAATACTAGTAATCTTCATTTTGAATATTTTTCTTTGAATTCTCTTTAAAGCCGAGTGTACTGTGTACCCTAGATGTTCAAATCAAGAGGCGAAGTATTTCAATAAATAACACTTGGATTTTTTAAAAAAGTTTTTAAAACATTATTTCTGTTATATTTCATTTTTTTGTATAAATTTAATATTTTATATTTTTTATAAAAATAATTATTTATTCTACTATATCGTATTTGTTTTATAGATTCGATTTTTATTTCAAACGAATTATTTTTCATTCTTTTTCATAAATGAGAATTACAGTAAACTCCAGATGTTCAGATCTTTAAGAAATGAAATCTTTTAGTGTAGATATATAAAAAAGCTTCGATTTGAATAGTTTTAAGAACTTATTTATTATTTAACTGTGCACAAATTTAATTTAATTTAATTTGACGATCAAACTTTTAAATAACAATAATATAGAAGACTTCGAAATGAGAATAATTTGGAATCTTTATTTAATCAAACAAAATTAATGGATAGTAACGAAAACAATGATTAATATTGTAATAATTGAGTTACTGATTGTTGTAATAATAAAGTGACTTTAAATATACATGTTTATCGTTGAAATTTTAGAACGATTAAAATGTGGGTACGTAATACAATATCATTGTTATTACAATACAACTGTATATATTGTATTATTGTATATATCGTATATCGTATGTTCTTTCTTTGAATTTCATTATTTTCTGTTAGAATATTTAAAGAATCAAAATGTGACAAAATTTGGAAATCTGCATGATTTAAAAGTTAATTTCATTAATTACAAAGAAATGATTCAATTGAACGTATTGGACATTTTCTTCAATCATGTATAACTCGAAAATTAAATTATATAGGACATTGGCTCGTTTGATGTTTTTTACTTATTTTATGTTCATTTTATGTATTATACATAAATTTATATATCTACTACTATCATTTATGAAGTGTTTTATTGTATTTTACTATCATTTTTTTAAGTTCATTTGTATTTTATCCTATTATTCTATTATTGTATATTATTATTTTATTATTATTCTGTATTAATTATATTATATA
>KQ435802.1:273375-286804 GCA_001276565.1 Melipona quadrifasciata
TCCCCCCGATAATAATATTTTGACCATCATAATGTGTTTTTCTTGAAACAGTAAGTTCCATCGGCAAAATTTTTTATAGTGACAAATTACTTTGAAAGATAATTGCGTGGAATAACTTTCAAGCTTACGCAACAAGTAAATTTTTAAATAAAAAAGCATCGTTTACAAACAGAAAATTCTGAGATATACTGTAGAATGTAAAATTATACGAAATATCACGTTTTACTTCATTTCTGTTTCGTCAAATAATCGCAATATGGTTTTCTCAGATATACCGTGGAATGGTATAATTTATCATTATCAATACAGAAATTGCTACTTTTTATTATGCAAGGAAACCATCATTCAGCAGTATTAAATTTCTATGGTATATGGATACCTACGTTCGAAAATTTGAGCACGGTAAGAAATATTTCCGTGAGAATCCGAAATACATAAAATGAGAATGAAATATTTTTCCAGCAATTCAAATTATCTTGGTCCTATCTCATGTTGTTGTACTCTACTGAGAAATAATGACAACGATTATAGCTCGTTAGCAGACCATATAGAAACATGATACACCAGTTGATATATGTTATTATTGCCACTATAAGATGATACTTTATACTAATCGCACGTATTTGGAATGTGTTAGAAATAATGCACCAGAATAAAAGTATACCTGGAGTTCATTCATTACGTGAAAAGTATAACTAAAGGTGTTAGCGCGTCCGTATGCGTGACGAGATCTTAATTTTAATGGTAAAGTGGACTGTATAATTTTTGTTGTCACGCGCTAGTATGGGTGGGGCGTTAGCCCTCGGTATCGCTTGTAGAGGATGTCGCGTTTACAAGGCTCGCGGTATGATTGACGCTACGCTGATGGGGTGCGAGAAATCTTTGACTCGACACCTGTGTCCTACGCGAGATGACTTCGTTTGACGAAATTAACCGAATCCAAACCTTTGGACCGAGGGAGCTGTATATATTTCTTTAGTGCCCCTACTCTAAAGTCGGTCACGTGGCTGGTCGAAGGCTGGGGTAAACGTCGTACGCCGTACCCATATATGGGTATAAGGGCGGTTATTATATCCAGCCTTTGTTTTTATGCCGCGCCGCGGAAGACGCCACGGCGGGCCCTTTGTGGCTGACGCAATGGACCCGTTCGCGATGGTTCCACGTGCCACGACCCCGCTAGAGGGGGGGTCGGTGGCGGAACACCGAGAACTCTCGCGAACATAGAAAGGTATCATCTTTAAATTAAGTATGTCTCTTTTTCACATTATCAATCGCAATCACCGAAAATCATTAGATTTTTGGAGAATTATGTATTTACTACATACTTATATTTATATATTTACTTATTGCAAAGTTCGTGTAACAAGGGATCTTGCTTAATATGCTTTCTTTTTTCATTTTCTTTGGAAAGTAATTTTATAATTATAATAATCTCCTCAACGTTCTGTTCAGCAATATTATGATACTGATATGACTTTAAAATCAAGTTAAAGACTATACAGGAGAAATATAGTTTGCTATTGGTTTTGTTTGCAGAAATTTTAAATTTTCTAGGAATTTGTTTATAGAATTCCAAGGCAATTTTATAGTTGTTCAGAATCGCTCACCTAAACACTGTGTCAGTCGAGTTGAAATCGAGTCCGAAAACCATAAATAATTAATTTATATATTTTTAGTTGAATGACTTGGTCCCTTTAACTGCACAGAAATGTTTTAACTATATTATAGAAAATCATATTAATTAACTACGTGCTCTATTAATTGGTATGTACATTACTCGAACTATTTTTTATAGATATAATTTTGAATTTAAATATGTAGGTATTCTTGCTATCTATTTGTTAAAGATTTGGACACTTTAAAAACATTAGTAGTAGGTACGGTTATTTATTTCTTTGGCTTCCTACAAAACTTCTTTTCTAATTATCTGTCTTTTGAAGATACTCTATCTTTGTATATTGCGAATAAGTTATAATAGTTTGAATCACATAAATGTGCTCTTCTTTATCGAGTAGTATAGAAATTAAAAAATCAGTAGCCATAAGTTTATTGTGTTTTCTGTGAATTTCAAATATTCATCAAGTAACAAATTTTGATTCCAGAATAATTTTACTACCTATATGCATGCATACTAATTTATATTTTGTATTTAATTTTACATTATGAAAATATAATTATTCTGATTGTTTTAGATAAGTGATGGGTTTTTTTAGGTGTCAGAGAAGATAAATTGTATTTTGAATGAAACTTAAATCCAACAATTGGATTCAAACACAATTGCAAATGTTTATGTTGCAATAAGGAACTCATAATCGCTAATATATATTGGAAAGTTTCAAATAAAAATCTCAACAACTGACAGACTAATATTCAAAATATTCTAGCTCACAATTACAAGTTATTCAATAACAATTCGCAATTAATATGTCAATTTTGTATTAGCTTTTCCGATGACATCATTTGGAACATATGCAAGGGACTTTAATCAATAAATGCAATTATTTCCAGAACTATTCGTTATTTCAAAAAATGTTTCTTGCTAAACTTCTTTTGTTTCGAAGCGGAAATAATCTGACTCAATTGATTAGTTTGCAGCTATACGCATGAGTTAACTTTATTTTCTTAAATTATATAATTTTTCACTCATTGGATCCTGATATTCTCTATAAAAAGAAGTAGTAACTTAAATGTATGTCTAAAAACTATTCGTTCTAACTTTCGTTCTGTAAAATCAATATATAAAAGACGAGGAGGGACAAGGGAAGTATTCTTGTATTCATATTATTCTCGTTATCGTCTTTCAAACGATAGATTTTAATTAAAAATAAAGTTAAAATGTTTTTCAAACTAATAATTTTTCAACTTATGTGAGTCAATATCTTTTCATTTCAAGAATATCGTGGTGTATCCATTTGATTCGATGGATCAAAAAGTATATCATTCTTTTCAAAATAGCGGAAATAACGGCGAAATCTCTTATAAAAATCACTTGTTAAAAAAGAGAAAAAATACACACATCACAGAATGTTGTCCTTCAAACTGCACAACTTTCGTACAAAAAATTTTTTTCGTACAACACAAACCTTGGAAGTTATTCGAGGTGAGCATGTTTCGTGCATTTTGTATAGTATATGGTATATTATATTCCTTTTTTACTTGCAAACGGAATTGGTCGATCATCAAATATATAGTGTGTAAATCGATCGATTTGAGCCGATGACTCGTCTCCGAAGTGGAGAAAGTGGCTTGGCACAACTATGACTATTGTTCGCGCGCGTTAGCGAGACGAGATCGTGTTTAGGAAAGTTTGTGGACTGTATACTTTTGCACGCTAAATGTTAGGGGCTTGTCCCCTGGTAAACCTTATGTCGAGAGAGATTGAACTTTAGCTTTCGGAAGTCGTAATGATTCTGAATTAGAAGCCGAAGGAAAGCCCGAACGTCTCCTCGGTTCCCCTTCCTTCGGCTATGGAAAATCGCGGATCAAGGGTGGGGCACGAAGGGCCAGATACCCGTGGCCGTCGTGGGCGATCTCGCTGGCCCGGGTTCCTCACGTGTTCGGGGAAAGTTGGTGCCATGCATCAATCCACGGTCGATTGTCTCGTCTTCTCAGAATACGTCAGCCAGCCAGGACGTGTTTATACCCAGACCGTAGGTATTGTAGCATGGAAACTCTCCCGAACAACTATGTTAAATTATAAACGATAATGTATTACTGTTACAGATATTTTTATTTTGAAAAAGACAAATTATAAACAAAAATTTAAAAAAGTTAAGGGCAAAATATGCCTTATAAGATATACGTTAAGATAAATATTCACAAAATGTTTGAATTAAGGTTTAACTAACGTTCAATTCGAGCGAAATATCGATTAATAAATATTTAGTAAAAATCCCATTTTTTAGAGATTAACAAATTCTTGAATTCTTGAACAAATTAATAAATTGATAAAACTAACATATCGTTTTTCCATCTTTCACACATTTAAGATGGATGACGAACCACAGTTCTCATATTTAAAAGCGCAGTGGAAGAACTAACAAATACAGTGAATGGATAATGATATATTAAAAACATAATAATGTGTTCTAAAATTTATAATACTCAAATACGTAATCCCAAATATATGAAGAAAGTCAAATTTATTTCTTCATGTATCGAGGTTGAAGTCCGTTTCAAATGTGTTACGCGGAATCAGTTACATATTTGTACAAAAAAAATTGAAAGTAAAATCACATAATGGAATTATAAATTGCAAGTCTCACCATAACGCGTCAAAAATCTCTAAATCTTCATTTACTCTTGCATGTCTATATTACTTAGGTGCCTATGTCATATATGTATGTCTTTATATTTACGCATTTTCCACTTCTTTCAGAAAGACTGTCCCACCACATTGTCGGTTCAAACTGGCTAAGTTAGTGTTTAACGTCGGGTGAGACTGCGGCTAGGTTTACGTAACAATTGCTCAAGTCTCAAATTGTCCTATTTCCAATTATAGTTTGTGTCAAGACTGTATCAACAAAGTATCCTCGAGATTATGCGGCTAATTGTGAGTATCTTGACAGAAACTAAATTTGCCTAATCAATTAAGGCTAGTGTGTACTTTCTTATACTCTAATGTATTATAAATCATAAATATTATACGCATGAAAATATTTTTGTATATTGTTTCGAACGATCCCTTTGCCAATTAAGATAAAATTTGGAGGTTAGAAAAGATATAAAAAGACTCTAAATATAACATTTTAATTTTGGAAACCATTAAAAAAAGAAAGATAATTTTACGAAGTCTACTTTACGAAAATATGAAAGACAATAAGAGAAAGAAAACAACATAAGTCAGATGGCGATAACGTTGCTACAATTAGATCTGACCTGTACTTATGTAATATGTATAATTATATATTTACGATGCAGTCTTTTTATTAACTTTAGGTGTTTCACATATTCTAAATATTTGAATTACAGTCCTAATATTTGTTTTCAATATGACTAACGGGAGCCATTCGAAACTATAGTCCACGTAGTACACTATAGAATAAATATTAGCTTATTAAAAAGTGTTTAAACAGAAATTAAAAAAAAAAAAGAAAAGAACAATACACGGTCTCAAGCGGCACCCATTTAAATATTGTCCGTGCCCAGTGCTGCTTAACTTCGGTGTCGGACGAGAACCAGTGCTTTGTTAAATTAGTTTACTGAGTATTGTCTAAATTTACATTGAGGTACAATTATCTCCAATAAAGCGAGATTATAATTTATTTGATTCGCTTCTTAATTATCTAGTTACTAGAAATCTCTAAGGCTTACAATTAGTATCACTGCAATAGTTTGCATTGTCATGTTTTCTCTTTCGCGTATATTGATCTCCTCTTAATTCTACTATTTGCACTATTATTTTACTATATGATCTTACTTGTATTCTAGAAAAGAGTAATACTGCTTCAGCATTGACAAAAATAGGAGAAAAAACTGGATTTATTCTAATTTTTCGTCTGGATTAACATTGGTTTTTGTTATTCAAAGTTTATACATCAAAATGTGAAATCTCTAATTATTGACTTATGCTCTTCATTGTGGATAAATAATTATTTATGACGTGTCTTTTGCGAGAATAGGTGAACAATTTGTTGCGTGAAATTGAAATTACTCGTATGTAAAGTACAGCAATAGGAACGGTAGGATGTAAAACAGACAGGCGTGAGTAGGAGATTGATATTAAATTTCCATAACAAACTATCGGTATTTTCTCAATGAGTCCTAAAGACACATTACTAGACAAGAAAAGATGTATCACGAATGTATACAATTTACCTGTAATTTTCCCGTCCAAGGTGAAATGATTAATACAATTTCACCGTGTAGAAACTAGTAATTTCTGCACTTTTCTTTTTTTCATTTTGAAAGCGTAGTAGCGAATAAACAACTATGTAGATCCTATAGACAGATACAATAGATGTTAGGACAGAAGTCAAATAGGATAAAGCTATTATGAGAGCTCTTGCATATCATAACAATGCCGTTTTAGACATCTATATTGTAACCAGACTGTAGACTTTCATTTATAGGAAATTTTAAAGTGTAAAATTTCACAGAATGCACATAGTATGAAAAAGTATTACAAAATACACAAAGTGCTGTATTATTATTAAATTTATTGAATAAAACAATTTTTTACCATAATTCTATTTTCTTTTTGATATATTTTAAAAGCATGTATTTGAATAAAAATCTGCAATCAATATACCCATTTTCGTAGAATGCCAGATCAAATTTTATTTTTAGAGAAAATAATAAGTCACCGATACAATTTGTTTCTCGAATTTGTTAGAAAACGATTGTTCTTGTCGTTGTTAAATTGAACAAATATTGACAACGATCCAGAAATGTTCGTTCATTTTGTAGAAAAAGCACTCACAAGTTCTGAAAAGATATTGTTATTAATATAATATTTAAATAAAAGAAATGATTGATGAACACAGCCATGTTCGACAAAGATAGTGCACTAAAAATTACAATAATGTTGTTGCTCAGATATAAAATTCGAAAAGGTCATAAATTTATTTGTGCATTTCAAAAATACTTTTAAAAAATCTGAACTTTAGAAAGTTCCTTCTTATTCTTGTAACAATATTGATTCTGCACAAAATTTCAATAGTGTTTCCAGTTTTATATCTGTTAGCGCGCTCGGTGGCGTGACGAGATTTTGTTTGTTGATGTAATGGACTGTATTTTTTGTTTTGACGCGCTAGTCAGATGGGGGGGGGGAAGCGTTAGCCCTCGCTATTAGTTTGTTAGAGGTAATCGTATTTGCTTGGCTATTATAGGAATCCTCGCTGGATTCAGACTCGCGTATTGATAAGGTTTGACACTGGTTAGCTCGTTGAAGGTTCAGACGCTTCTTTTTGTTCCGAGGCCGAGGAAGTCGGTCCTCCTACCCTAGGATAGTCACGTGGCTCGAAATGAGACAAAGGCTCGCGTGTCGTACGACGTGCCCATATTTGAAGACAGTTATGCTTGGTTCTTTGTTTCTCTATTTCGGGCCACGAAAGTGGTCCGCAAAAACCTTTGTCTAAGACGCAACGCTGGTTCGGGAAAGTTTCTCACGCCGTGACCCAAGTAGAGGGGGTCGGAGGCGAAAAGATGGAACTCTCGCGAACAATATCCAAATTAATATATATACCATATTCTGAACTTGGTCTGAAAATGATCTCCTTTATTGCAACTTGATCTTGACTGAAAATAAACTTCTTCATTTCAATCTGAAAAACGATAAAGATATTTTGTCATATTCAAAAATTATGAAAAAATTAACACCTACTGTGTAGAAAATGTTTGTAAAAATGTTTTAGAACAGGCAGTGTTCTCAATTTGACTCTTTGTCTAGCACATTCTTTCACAAAACAGAAAGAGATACATTTCCGATGTATCACTAGTGATACAATAATAATTTTAAATCAGTGACTTGCCGAGTAAGAGTAAAGAACTTTCTCTGCCATAATTATCAAGTTGCACATACGTTACCATAAAACTTAGAAATAAGCGAGAACATCTGAGTTTGATTAATATTTTCCTCTATATTATGGAGACAACTTTTTCTTAAAATGCGACATAACGCGTGTAAAATATGCAGGAACACATAGTAAAAGAATAGTAATATTTCTTCTCAGAAAGATATTTACCGTTCACTTTATGTATATTGATCGATAATCATTCTCCTCTCAAGCGTAAGTTATACCTCGCGACGGTATCATTTTCTTCTCTATATTTTTCTGCAAAATCTGTAGAGCTACGACCACAGTCAAACAAAGTGTTCCAATTGTCGAAGAAAATTAATTTCATTGGCTATAGGTATTATAGACTATTGATTTTAATTTTTTTATTCTTTATTCAGAACTACTTTTCATTTGTTTTATAAATTTAAATTATAAGTATAATCTATGTATATTCAATATTATTCGATTTTGCTCACAATTTCAAAATTAAAAGTTTCATTTACATATAATTGTTCAAAATTAAATTAATTTAAAAATACAGTAGATAGACTATGAAAGAAATAATTTGTCAAATTATTTGTTTAATAAATTTGTTTATGAAATTAACGAAACAGCGATTAAACAAACGTGAAATCATATCATATTTTGTATCACTGAATATTTGTTAAAAATATTGTAGCAAACTGACTAGCACAAGCCGCAAGTGGCTATGCGTCTAGCGTTGAGGTCCTACCTACCGATCTTCGATGTTAAGCAAGTAGAGTGTGCGGAACCCCACTGGGATGGGTGATGCTGGGTCAGCCTAGCGGGGGTAGTTACAACAAGCGTCTGGAGTATAAGGAGTTTACTGCCATTAGCCCCATTGATGATGAGTCTAAGCAGTGACTCCAAGACGAAACGCAACTTTCTCTTTCTCTTTCTCACTACCTCAAATCGCTTCCTTCCTTTACATGTATCCTGAATTCAGAAACCACAAACAATCACATGAGAACCTTAAACCCTTGAAATATTTATGACAAATTTCATTGCAACATCTTTTAAGAGTCAAGAATGTCGCGAAAATTCTCCATCGAAAAGTAATCGTAGCGAAATAGACTTTGTTTGTTCAACTAATGCTAGAAGTCTCAATCCTGCATCAGTGATACTTGCTTCTGATGCTGATTCACCGATGCCGAGTACATCGCAACGTGCATCATGAAACTTAGGAGTCAATGCATGTTTTAACGTGTGTATGGGTCTTAACGCCGCCACGCGGACTATCTCACAGCTGTTGTGCCGTGCGCATCTATTATTGTTATTCCGGTCGCTGACCCGCAAGCCTATTATGTTTGGTGAATGAAATTTCTTTATGTTAAATTTTTAACAATTTTATGCATTGGATACAAAAAACAATATAAATTTTACAAATTTTATAACATACATTGTATACAATGCATTATATTTTTCGTTTAATATCATATACCTCGTCTGTGCTACAGTTGTGCTAATTGAATTGCATCGCAATTAATTATACTGTATTTCAATAACATAGTAATTCAATTAAATTCAATAATTCAAACTTTTTAATTAATTTAATTGCTACTGTTTTGATAGATATCCACTAAATAAAAGAGTTTTCATTAAATACTGTATAATACTATTCCTTTCATTTGCACTTGTAGAGACATAAGAGAATATTCTCTCATACAACAATGACCAATCTCCTAAAATCAGCCTTAATGAAAAATGCTCGAAAGAAAAGTGTTTATTAAAACAATTTAAAATTAGCTGATAACCGAATATAATCGAATTTATGATTTCAATCAATGTGATCCTATAAGTAATTAATAAAAATTTAAGAACATTATTTTTTCTAGGTCTTTTTTCTATTAAATGATGCTTCATTTTTTTTCTGTATTGACTTTTCTGAGTTTTATTTATTTTTTAAAAGTAATGTTTCATTTAATTTTTTGTATTAACGTATTAAGACAATGGGAATATTTTTCGTAGATAATAAAAAAAATACATGGATTAATATATGAAAAATATAAGGTTCTATTTAAAAGATGGAATTGATCTTGAAATCTTTAGAACGTCTCCACAAATTACAAACAAATCGATTTCATCAAATTACTATCATACAATTACGCCCCAAAACGTAACAAGATTTATCTGATATATTTTCTCGAATAATAAATTAAAAGATATTACAATTTAGAAATTAAAACTGGAAATAAGGATATAATAATGGCAACTGTAATTTCATAAAGCAGCATTTTGTTTCTGTCTGTATTTATCATTTTCCATAATTTGAATAAATTTTTCGTTGAAAAAATATTTGAAAATAGTGGGCAAATTTTCTGTCAAAACCAAAATTAGTAATAAATTAAATTCTACCTGTATAGACATGATTGATGCAACGGTCAATGATGCATTAATCATTGTCGGTAAACATCGGGGAAAGAGAGAAAGAGAGAGAGAGGGAGAGAATTGTTTATATTTTTATATAACAGTGCCATCAACCTCAGTGTCTAGACTGTTTCGTTTAAAAACCGATATTAATTTTCAGTTCGACACATTAAATTTTACACATTGAATTGAATGAAGGCGGTCGGCTACCAATTAGCTGTGAAATGTCGGTAAAATTCGTCGACGTTGGATTTTGAACGCGACATTCTATAATTACTGACTATGACTACTATAACCAGTCAACTGCGGAAATTTAGTTTTAAAAATCTGTTACGGGATGCGTAAAACGAGTATACACGTCGAATGCAGGGCAAATGCTTCTATTATAAATTTTAGGAGGAAGGATTACGTTTTTATTCGATAAAAAATTAACACTTTCATTTTGAAAAGGTTATTGTTGTTATTAAAAAAATATAAATTATCAGAAAATAATAAAATTTACAAACAAGAAGAATTAGAGAAAAAAAATAATTCAATAAAATAAAATAATAAAATAAAAATAAGAATAAAAAAATAAAATAGAAATAAAATAATAAAATTCAATCAATAAAATTCAGTTGTGAGTTCTTTTCAAACAAGGTACTACACAAAATGGCACTTCGCAGGTCTACCGAGGGCCTACAATAAAGGCCTTCGCGCTCTCATTTTAAAATAATATAAAAAAATTATCATCGGGGAATACCCGATATGTATGCATAGTGTACAAAACAATTCGGGGAATACAGATGCATTGGGGAAAATAATCAATTCAGCTTACAAAGAATAATACATTGTACGGGAAATACCCGGGGAATCCCAGAGAGAGTAATCAAGCTTTCTTTTATAAAATAATACATATAGCAGTTTTATTGGTAATATAGAGGAAACGTACTACCAAATGATATTTTTGTTACTTCCTGTTGAAATTTGGAGTTTTTAGTAAATGGTAATTTCTTACCTTACACGACGAGTACACACGTTAAATTAATTTATTAATCAATTATCCCAGAAATTAATATTGAGTACATTGAATAAAATTGAAAACAAAATAAACGAAAATTTAATTTCCTCCTCCCATCCTTTGAAAATTTCATTTCATTCTGATGAATGAATCGTACCGAACTGTGTTATCAATAAATATTATATCAATATTTATTTATTGTAGATAGTGATATAATAACAGATTTCTAAACGTCTCTAGGTTTTCAGTATTCTTCAGTTATTGTATTATGCAATTTTAAGAGTGGAAAGATCGGCAGAATGCATATAATAACCAAAAATATATATAAAACACACAAACTAGAGTGCTTTCTGTATTATTTAGGAGAATGAAATTTTTATGTGAATTCCAATTTTTTAATTGTGTTCGTAAATATACATAAATGCATAAATCCAAGCAGTCAAATAATATGTACATTATTATTTCTAACAGTTAATGGAATTTAGATGGCTTTATATTCTCTCGAAATATTCTTTTAAATATTTAAACAAATGAATAAGTAATTGCGCATAATTACTGTAAAAGTCTGGAAATTCTTGTTGTTTAGCTCGTCGTCAAATTAGCTTAAGATGTCACCAATTATTTTTATTCTTTAATTCTTTATGTCATTTTAAAATGTACACACGCGTTCTAAAGACGATGTGTATAATATAAATATGTATTGTTCACTTTAAAGAGTGAATACTTTTAAGTATCTGCGAAACTTTGGCCTATTTGTGACCTTTGAACCTTGGCTCCTCGTTTTATTTCTTTCTATACTCGACTACGTACGAGCTTTATCACGCGTCATATTTCAATTTGATTATGTATGCCGTTTTGCAGCCGCAGCCGCATGTGTTGTGTGATTTTACTAATTATCGATACCACTTAATCAATATTACCAAATATTCATATTGTAGTATTTCATTAGTAGTTGTTAAAATACTGTCTGGAGTGGTGTACTATTCTACAGCTCACTATACACATATATATAGTAGCTTAGATTTCGTGCTTACGTTCTTATATTCTTCGCATTGCTGGCTGACAATACAAGAGAGGAAATATAAGAAGAGGAAATACCTAGTGATACTTCAATTCTGAATATATTTGTTTCGAAATCAAAGTGGATTGGTGTTTCGAGGGAAATTGTTGATTGGATTAAATCTGTAATTGTAAGTAGAGACACCTTACGTTTTGATAAAAAAAATTATTCGCGATTCTTTTTCAAAAATATCGACACCAGAATTGACACTTTAATATATAAATGTTCGCGCGCGTTAGCGAAACGAGATCGTGTTTAGGAAAGTTTGTGGACTGTATACTTTTGCACGCTAAATGTTAGGGGCTTGTCCCCTGGTAAACCTTATGTCGAGAGAGATTGAACTTTAGCTTTCGGAAGTCGTAATGATTCTGAATTAGAAGCCGAAGGAAAGCCCGAACGTCTCCTCGGTTCCCCTTCCTTCGGCTATGGAAAATCGCGGGTCAAGGGTGGGGCACGAAGGGCCAGATACCCGTGGCCGTCGTGGGCGATCTCGCTGGCCCGGGTTCGTCACGCGTTCGGGGAAGTTGACGCCATGCATCAATCCACGGTCAATAGCTTTGTTTGTTTATTGCTTAGGAGAAACTGTAGCCATGTGACCAGGGTTTTCTGGCGACACATTCCAGCTAAGTCCTCAGAAACCAATAAATTATCCCGGACGTGTTTATACCCAGACCGTAGGCATTGTAGCATGGAAACTCTCCCGAACACCTATTGAATATATTAAAAATACGCTTCACACGTATGCCTCACTTTTTTTTAGAACTATTAACAAAATTTGACGCAAAATATTTAGTTATAGTATTATTTACATTTACATTTGCATTCATTTATCATTTACAATTAATGCAATACCTGATTTGAAAGACACAGTGATTAATCACTTGCGTGATTAAGACTTTTGGTTAGCGAAGTATTCTAACTGGACTGCGGAATTTAAAAAATAAGAACATTGAGTGTTTTATATATTTTCTTCATATTATGTTCATTCTGCGCAATTTTGCATCTTCCATTTTTCTATAAATATAAAATGAGTATAAAAATGAAGAGAAAACGTCATACAGTATCTGGAAAGACGTATTGAAGATGTATATCATTTGAAAGTTAATTAACTTTTTATTGATCAGCATTTATTTCAAAAGAAAATATAATCAGGGGAAAAACATCATCTTGAGATATAGAAATAATATTTCAAAAATTCTTGCTCGCTAAATGTAATTTTCAACAGGTTCCAATAGAATCATAAACTGTTTTAAAAAACGATCCACATTATAAATTGAGAGCATAAAATGAGAACACAAAAAGATGCAAAACGATATTCTTGAAAATAAATTCAATTTTAATAGAATCTACGCCTATAATCAAATTTCTATTATTTATAAAACCTTTTATAATTTGTTTCACTAAAATAATATTTCAAAAATAAAATTAATAATTGAATAATAATAAAGTTAACTCAATTAAAAATATGTAAAAATGACATAA
>KQ435802.1:286822-305367 GCA_001276565.1 Melipona quadrifasciata
TTATCTATATTTCTCTTTTCGTCTGTTTCTTTTTTTGCTTTGCAATTATTCATACGATGGAAGTAAATATCGAAGAAAAAACGAGAAAAAAATTTTTGTGGCTCATGACTAATACAGAGATGAAGGAATTAAACATGCATAAGTTCAAGGAATCAAAGTGCAAATAGGAAAGGATATATAAGCGCAGCAGAAATGACCCACAGACAAAAGTCGTTTAACAGTGCAGTAAGTACAAGCTCGTATTACAATATTTTTATATCTCATGTACACAGATTAGACATCACTGATTTCATATCACCACACCACACCACACCACACCACACCACACCACACCACACCACACCACACCACACCACACCACACCACACCACACGACTTTGATAATTTTAATATAATAATATGATATAAAAAGTATTTGAAGAAGTATTGATTGACGAGACGAAGTTGCTTTTTCTACTTTATTTATTAGAAGCTTTACTTTTACAAGCTGGCTAGATGGCGAGCGAGCTACTTCTCAGCTATCGTGCTCGCCTCCTCTTCGGGGAAACTTCGGTCACTGTAGCTTTTCTAATTGGCTGAGCGTTTTTGACGACGGTTTTTACGACGCTCGCGGATGCTGTTCTGGCCGTATTATTATTACTTGGTGTGGACCTAAGAATCGTAAAATTTCCTGGCTTTTTCTTAGCGTGAGAAATTTCTTTAACATCTGCTAGCCGCTGCAAGTATATTTCAATTTTAATTTAAATAATACGATATTATATATATTAAAACTCAACAATAGTTTGCTACTTTTATTCATGTTATGAGAAATAGATGGAGAATTTATGTTATTTACGTTATGAGGAATATTTTGTCAAATGAAGTATATATGTTGGAATGGGTTCTTTTTAAAAACAAAGAGATAACTGCTCTGTGTCCGTCTATTTCGATCTCTGTTTTCTCTCCAGTCAATAGAAAATCAATTGAATGCAAATCATTTTGAATACTCATATTCTTTGTTAATAATATAAAACACACGGTCTACTCGCAAACATGAAAGTCAATCATATGATACTATAAAATTTTTTTAGCTATTAATGGCGCGAGTCACCTCATTAGTTTCGTGTAAATTTTCTTTTTCATTAATATTTTATTCATAATGCAGTATTATTAGATTGTTTAGTCTCACTTTCTTCCAATAGAGATATCTGGGTATAATGAGAGTATTATGAAAGAAATACAGTGCTGTGAATAATTATAGATTCAAAGCAATTTCTATAAATTTTCATGAATTCAGGTACGATTTATGAAAGACAATTACTTTTATAGTTTGTAGGACATATAATTTGAGTAAGAATTATTTCTTATCGGACAATTTATCGATATACTTATGAAAAATTATAAGTTCAAAATTGCTGCGAAATCTGTCACAATTGAAATTAAAACAATGTTTTAAGTTAGTTAAATTATAATATTTGTGTGGAAAAACAAAATTTATCATCAGTCTTTTACTATATAAATCATAAATAATGCCACGAGTATCAAGAAATGTTGGAAGAATATTTTTGCCATAACTATTACGAGTTATTAGGAGGACGAAAATGTGATATTTCAACAGGACAATGAACTTGTCCATTAAAAGATGGTTCAATGGTTATAAAATTAAAATCCTGGAGTGGCCATCATTGAGTCCAGATTTAAATCCTATCAAGAATATTTGGGCACTATTGGTAAAGAACGTTTATAACAAAGAAAAGCCAGAAATTCAGTCGAAAGCTGAATTACAACATAGAATAAAGAAAACGTGGGAAGATATTCCTCAAATAATAATGAACAGTATAATTGAAAGTATAACACGAAAATTATTAGCTGTAATTAAGAATAAAGGTCGTTTCACTAACTACTAAATAATTTTCAAAATAAATTGTTGCTTCAACATTTTTAAAAAATAATCAAAATAATCACCTGAACCTGTATTTATTCAGAGTTCAACTGGATGATTTTATGTTTAACAACTAGATATTTTTTTGTAAGTATCGGGAAAATTAATTTTAATTTAACGCGATCGGGAAAAAGAATTTTACATAAAAAGTATGCGAGGTTCTAAAGATTCTGAAAAATAATTATTTTCTGGATACATTTTTATTCGTGAAATTTTACAAAAAATTCTTTGAATCTATAATTATTCACAGCACTGAACATACAACAATGAATATGAAAGTAACAAACATTGTTCAAAGGATATTAAAGCATGAAGTTTATATAAATACAATACAATACTGTGAAAAATATATTAAGGATCATTTCACTGTTACATCCAAAAAGTGCAAAGAATGTATTCTTGGTATAATTAATATACAATTAAGGATCACTAAAATACGTAGTAGGTATTAATGAGTAATTACATCTTCTCCGAATATTTTTTCTTTATTTATAAATTAACAATAACAAATTTAGTAATAAATGAAAAATCACCAGCATTTTATAATAAATGAGAACCGTATGAATTTTAATAATAATGCAGTCCATAATTTTTTTTTTCTTTGATATAAGAAATTATTTGATATAAAAAAATTAATTAATATTTAATTACCAAATAATAATCCTCTTATATCAAATGTCTCGTATTTTTATATAATAAATTACTACTAATTATAGTAATATTAATGCTGTGTAGAGTTTGAGGCAAATAAAAACAATTTTCAGAGTAAATACAAATTTTCAACTCTGAATATTTCTCACGTTCGTACCACAATACAATCAAAAGAGTATTCAGTAATTATTTTCTCTTTTTTACAGTGAGTTTTTCTAATCTTTCACCGACCAGTGAGGGAATAAAAGATATTCCAACATGAACGTCCAACTGCATCCCATGGATCGTGTGCAGGTCACATTACCTAATTACTCTTACGTGTTGAATTTTGAGAAAAATTTTGTTTACTCAGAGAGTCAAGCGTGGATGAGAGATCATTTTCCAAACTGTTTCTACTATTGTGCCATTTACGTTCTGTTAATTTTTGGAGGACGTCGCTACATGTCGAACAGACTAAAATTCGAGCTGAGAGGCTTGCTTGCTTTATGGAACACATTGCTTGCGCTATCATCTATTTTTTGTTTTAGTAGAATATTACCGGAAATGTACCATGTATTAACCCATCATGGATATTACTATAGTGTTTGTGTACCTAGGTAATTTTACTTTTACATCTTACTTTTTTGAAATGGTCTCGTATTGGTCTTGAGTATTATTCTGTTTTGTATTTGATATTCAAACGGTTGAAAGTGTTGTACGAATGAGGACTAAATTTCTAATATCGTTTCATAGTATTCTCTTTTTTTAGTATTATTTTTTTCTTATTATCTTTTTTATTAATCATGAAAAATTTATTCAAATTTACACAAATATTGGGTGTAACATTTATTTACAAACCATCTCTAAATTTATTACAAACCATATCTACAAATTCGTCATTCTTTGAAATCTATTGGGTCACTCTGAAGTAATAAACGTAATAAATATTGGGTGTTCGTATATATAGGGTGTTACAAAACATGGAAATTACATTTATACGTACAATTTTAAATAACAGAAGAAGTTAAAAAATCATTTATAGAGCTGTAACATATTATTTAAATTGTAAGCAATAATAAATAAAAAATATACATAATGTCCAAAATACATATATTATACATTGCATCACTTCGATGAAATGAATCTTTATTTGACTTAAATATTTTTAATCACATTCATGAACATATAAATTTGAATCCTGTATATTAAGAAATACAATATAACTTTAACAACGTTACATTCGTACAATCGATAGATCATTTCAAAACAATAAATTAATCAATTTCTTACAATAATCGCAAACGCCATTAAAAAGACCAGAATCTCTGCTAAATATTCTGTTTAAAAGCAAGCAATATCAGAAAACGAACCTGCGTTAGCTTACATACTAAAATCAAGATACATATGTAACAACAGTTAAAAAAAATTAATTTATAATACAAGTAATTATATTTTTTACAGATATCTTACACACAATCCAGTGAGCAGTTTTTCGTTATGGATATTTACTATAATGAAATTAATAGAATTTGGCGATACTGTTTTTATCGTGTTACGAAAGCAACCATTGATATTTCTACATTGGTACCATCACATAACAGTTTTTCTTTGTACATGGCATTCGTTTGGGGAAACCATAGGATTCGGCAGTTGGTTTAGCTTAGTAAACACTTTTATACACTCTTACATGTATTCTTATTATGCTTTGAAAGCAATGCAAGTCAGGATACCAAAATGGATCTCCATAATGCTGACTGTTCTGCAGATAGTACAAATGTTTTGGGGTATGGTTATAACCACTTCAGCATATTACTACGTACATATTGCCCAAATTCAATGCAACGTTACGACTTCAAACCTCAAATTTTCTGCGCTGATGTATCTCAGCTACCTTATTTTATTCGTCAATTTTTTCGCACAGTCTTATCTGTCTAACAAATGTGTAAATAAAGCAGAAAGGAAAAATGAAATCAAGACTCAATGAAGCACACAAAATCCGTTGTAGTAATGAATATAGATTGGTATTAGCTGATTATTAAAAAAATTAAGGAACTTTTAAATAGATTTTATTTGAAATATGGATTGTAGAACTTTTTCGAGGAATGTTCTTGCATTACAAGAACTTTCGATAAGAACAGATAAATAAATGTTCTTTAAAATAAAAGTTTCAAACAGAGTAGAACTTATGAAAAAGATATAAAAATAAAATTTTTCTGTTGAAGAAATAGATAATTTGTTCGTCAATATTAGAAAAGTTCTCAGTATTTGTAGTAGATACCAACTATACTAAATACTATTCGACGAATACTATTTGTTTATTGTTATTTGAATATTATTTGTTTCCGTAGAACTTTTGTTAAAATTGATTTAAAAATATATATATTGATTTATTTCATGAGGATTCAAAAGTGTTTTTAAGTGCATTATTTCTTTTTATAAAAATTTCACAAAACAAATATTTTTTTTACGAAATATATAAGTTTGGATAAAATATTTTTGAAAATAAAAGGAAACCGTATTTTTATAATTTTGATCTTTGATACGAACTCATGTTCTCGTTACATTCAGTAATATCTTTCAGATACATTTCATTCTTCTGCAATACTTTATTTATGAAATGTAGAAAAGATTGTAAAATTATACTGTATATTAAAACCAAATATTAAAAAATTATGTATTTTGTAATAACATCTAGTGAAATATAATTATCTATCCATGTAGAATCAGAAGGTATTTTGAACAGTTTTTTCCCCTAACAGGTATGTTGGATTTTGTTTATTGAGGAAAGAGTCGTTCGAGGTATCGATTTCTAAATGATATTTAAGGATCGTCGAAATCAGTGAAAAAGTGATTAATCTACAAGTTGAATGAGCAGTGTTTTAAAATCTTAATACTATCATTAAGTTGTCATAATTTATATCATTTTTATTAACAATTTATAACAACAAATGATTTCAATTGTTGAAAATGCAACTCAGTGAATTCATCTTAACAAGTAACATTGTATTATAAAAAAGAAAATATGCGTATATCATTTAAAAAAATAAATTTGACTTCAAAATTTCGAAACGGACAAGTTTTGCAAGAAATAATTTACAGCACACAATGCCCTTTATGTGTCAAACAATTTTTGTAGAAATACTTTTTTCATAACTCCAATTTTTCATAAAATCAAGTTTGCGAGATAAAGGTAAATACATTCAGGTTGTGAATGAACACATAAATAAAACAAGATTATATCTAATTGTGTTGTTCATAAAAATATCACATTTCAATCAATTTTTTCAATGGATTTTAAATAGGTGTTGATAGTAAAATATATAGTTAAATTATAGTTAATATATTAGTTAGTTATATAGATAGTTAAATTTTTTATCTCAATTTTTATCAATCGCTGTTTTAAATCGTTATATTCCTTCATTAATGAAGCCATCACGTTCAATTCAATAAATAATTCTCGAAATAGATCCGGCAACACTGTTCATATTTTTTAATTTTAATTTTCATCATTGCGGTGCAAAACCTGCCTGAAGCTGTACGACACGGATGTGACACGAAAATGGTAATAAGGTGGTCGAAACAATACATTTTAAATGATTGTATATAAAGCTTATTAATATACATTCGCCGCGGAACGCTCAAAAATTCTCTTTTGACCTTTTTTTAGTTGTAAATACAATGTGTAGACTTTTCGTTTCTCAGAATGTTGTATCAGCGTTTGTTATCACTTGAACAATTGAGGTTCGTCCTTTGTGTGAAATAGAGGTGTATATTGTTGAAGTATGATTTAGCATCAAGCGAAAAGTAAGTTGACACATATTTTTAGTTGCATTTTCTTATAATTTCATGAAGATTAATTATAATGATTAATTTTTAAGAATAATTAATTTTTAAATTATACGTTTTGTTTACCATTTTAACATTTTCACATGTAGAAATTATACATATTGTAGCGGCTTATGATTTCTCGATTACGAGTTCCGAACACTGACTAGCACAAGACGCAAGTGGCTATGCGCTTAGTGTTGAGGTCCTACCTACCGATCTTCGATGTTAAGCAAGCAGAGTGTGCGGAACCCCGCTAGGATGGGGTAACCGGGGCCAGTCTAGCGGGTAGTTACAAGCGTCTGAGGGCCCCACTAATGAGTCTAGGCAGAGTGACTCCGAGACGAAACACAACTTTTTCTCTCTCATCTACCACCTCAAATTCAATTCGTCCTTCCATCATGCATCCTCATTACCTTTAAAACCCTTCATGTATTGTTGTGAAATGCCAAAAATTCGTGAATTGACACCTGCTGAGAGGTCTCAAATATTTAGTAGACGTTTAAAAAGAGAGAAAAATATATAGCGTCTGATTTTAATATATCGGCAGAATGTGTTAGGAAGATGGTAAACCGTTTAGAAACCAATAGTACGAAAATCTTTCGAAATCAAGACGGCGAAGGAAAACAACTGTATGACAGAATCGCATGATATTAAGAAAGGTTCACAAAAACCGCAACATTTCTTCGAAACAATTGAAATTTGAATTGAATCTTCTTATTAAAGAAACAAAAATCCGTATAAAAATGAAAGAAGCAAGATTTCATCGCAAAATATCGAGAAAGTGACCACTTATCAGCAAACGTAACGCTCAGAGACGATTAGCGTTTGCTAAGCAATTTGTGAATCAATCGATTTTTGGAAAAATGTTATATTCACGAACGACTCAAAGTTTGAACTTCGTTCGAACAAAAAAATATAATTAGTATGGAGAAAAGTGGTAGAAAGTTTTAAACTTTCTTTAATCACTCCTATTGTAAAACATGGAGGTGGAGCTGTTCTAGTATAGGATTGCTTTTCAGCAGTTGGTAATTTACAATTTATAGAAGGAATATTGACAAAAGAAAAATATGTATATATTTTGGAACAAAATTAGACAAATTTAGCAAAAAAAGTGAACATCCGAGATTCTTTTATTTTACAGATGGACAATGATCCAAAACGTGTTTGTAAAAATATTATGATAAAAACAATATTCATTTACTGCCATGGCCAGCTCAGAGCCCTGATCTGAATCCCATCGAGCATCTGTGGACATCATTTGGACAGAATGTGCCTGAACATTGTAGAAATAATAAACAATTATTTTAAAGAGCATTATTAAAAACATGATCTGAAATAGACCAAAATAAAATTAATAAATTAATAGAAAGTATGCCAAAAAGCCTTCAAAAGATCATAAATAATCGAGATTACCAAACAACATAATAAATGTGTATTTTTTTTACTGCAAACTTTGTTTTTTTTACATGACCAATTCAACTTACTTTCCGGACACGATTCTTATAAATGACTGTTTTATAGTTGTAAAGGATTTTAAGAGATGCTTTGATGGAAGGACGGAAGTGGTATGTGTGAGAGAAAGAAGAAAGGCAAATGCGTTTCGTCTCGGAGTCACTGCCTAGACTCATCAGTGGGGCTGATGGCAGCGACTTCTTACCCCAGACGCTTGTTTTGTAACTATCCCGCTAGGCTGCTCCGACACCCTCCCAGCGGGGTTCTCCGTACACGCTGCTTGCTTAACGTCGGAGATCGGTAGGACGCTAGGCGCGCAGCCACTTGCGGCTTGTACTAGTCAGTGTTCGAATCTCGTAGTCGAAGAATCCTAGGCCGCTACAGTTGTTAATCATTTCATGTTTATCGTTAAATATATATTTTGTTAAATACTATCAATTAATACGTGTCAATTATTCACCTTAAAACTTTCGATTTAGTTGCCAAAAACTACATTTTTGGTACTTGTCAACATACTTTCCGCGGCAAGTGTCCTTGTCTGTGGTCTCGGAATCGCCAATCAGACTCATGAGTGAGACTGATGGCGGTGATCCCTGCCCCAAACGTTTGGATAGGGGCTGCTAGGCTTGGCATAGAAACGATCACTCAGGACCAGTTCGCACGCTACGTGCTTAAAACCTGGTGATCGCCCATCGATACGTTGGTTAGCTGCATCTATTTGCGAATTAGAACTATAGATCTTGAACATTCGAATTAGAAGTATAGATCTTGTATACTATGAACGACAAACACCAGTCGGAGTGATCATCTCCATCTTGGCTGTCTCCACTTGGCCAAAGAGAGGGAGAGAGAGAGAGAGAGAGACGTAGGACTTTGGAATCGGACTGAGACAGTAGAAATTAAAACGCGAAGACGTCATATTATTCATTGCCATTCATAACATGACTCACACAGCAGTAGAAATTCTAAGAATTTCTTCATAATTCACTAATTCACTAATTCACTGTGCAAAGAATAACACCAAATTGTTCTTTGCCGACGAATACAATCGTGTTTATCATCAAGCCAGATAAAGTGCACTGTGTGTGATAATCCTAAAACATCTTCGTGCATGCAGCAAGTCCTGGTCGTTGTTCGATCGATTCGTGATCTCATTAAATGATTTGATCATCGATTATAGAATCGATGTTGCGCAAAAACACCGTCGTTTCGTTGATAATTCGACGAATATCATATTTCTCCTCGTCAAAAGTCGCAACATCCGGATAAAATGCCCATCAGCAAGCCAGTTAAGGTGCATTCAATTGAAACACTGTCAATTGACACACCGATATCCGAAAATATCGAGGAATTGTCATGGTTCTGTGTGTTTGCAGTTCTTTTCATTCCAAACAAATGATACGTTCCATATTGTACTCTTTAACAGTCCTTATATTAGAAGCGCAAAACGCAGTTACAATGTCATATTGCAACACACGTTGAACATGAACTGACTGAATGTGTAAACCAAATGACCGAGCCTGCGGTTCCTTTTATACTGATGAGCATCGCAAATTATTAATAGAATAAAAGTAATCTCATATGTCATCAATATGTGGAAGCATATGATTGGTGTTTGTATGAACAACGAATTACAATAGTTCCCACATAACTGACTACACTTTAGGCCTCGTAACTGATCAGCTCTTATCCTTACCAACTCTTGGAATTGGGACTATCCCCACCCTACGCTACCTTACCGTGAGGCCGCGTGAAATATAACATTCGCGTACACAAAGCAAGCGATATATGAGTCGTTGTTTTTAAAACTGGTGTAAGTCCATTTTTTCATATATTGAGATATTTAAGGATTTGCGTTTGAATCAATTTAAAAATATTGGCAAACGTTAGTCAATTCGGGTGATGGTTTCAAAATTATTAATTTGTTAAATTTTATTATGCAATAATAATAATTAATAAAATTGTTAAAGAAAATAAATGATTTTTTAACTTCAAATAAACTCTCAATAATATCACTTTCAATAATAACAAATTATGAAAAATAAAAGCAATAGCAATTTTAAATCTATATTTTTATATAAGTTGGCTTCTCTGAAATGTATTTTTTAATGTTAAAAATAATAATTAAAATGAAGACATGTAAGTACAAAAATAATCGAGTTTATTAAGAACTAATTTTATTTCAGTATTACAAAAGAAAATATAAATAAACAAGTGTAAAAAGTAAATTACTTCGTTAAGATAAATAATAGTAACAAACTTATTTATATTTTAAACTTATTTCGTGCTAGTTCTTTTATTCCAGTCTTCTTTTCTTTTTTCTTTATTCGCCATTGTCAGCCATTATCGCTGACTGAAATTCTACTTTGGTTATTGGTAACCATTATCGACGGTGAAAAATTTATTTTATTACATTACTATTGTTAATATTACTGATGAAATTTATTTTATTTACTATATTAATTATAATTTATTTTATTTACTTTATTATTTATTTACTATAAAATAAAATAAATGTACGGAAAGACATCTCAGATTGATCAAAAAGAACAAATATTTACATATATTTCAGTCGTGTTTATTTTCACAAATGTTACACGATAGTGTAAATGTTGCACGATATCTTTACATACTATTTTCCTCACATTGTATCGAACCTTGTAGTGTGTTAAAGTAACACCGAAATTTCTCGCGTACCTGGAAACCGTTTGCATTGCTGAAACCGCCTGATCTAGCCAAAGGTAACATATTATTAATAGTTGCGTTCGTTTCATGATTGTCTGGCTGAAAGACATCAGTACTAAGATATTCATCACGTAGCATATTGTGGAAACAACACGTTGCAGTGATGATCAGATTCGTAGTTTCTGGCAGTACCGCTATCGGCGAGGAAAGTATTCGAAAATTCTGACATAAAATTACAAAAGCACTTTCAGATACTCTTCTGACCCTGCATAGTCGATCGTTGAAAACTGCTTTCGTGGTGTCTTGAGCAGCTTGATCCTTTGGGTATGGTTTCATTACACGGTCACTGAGCCTAAAAGCTTCATCGGCTATGATCACGTGCGGTACTACTATGTCGGATGCCGGAAGTGATTTTTCCACCGGGAAGCGAAACTCCCCCGAACGCATGTGACGGCCCATAATCGATTTCTCGAAGATACCATTCTCTTCTTCCTCGCCGTAAGAACCGATGTCGACGATGACAAATTTGCAGTTAGTGTCGACTAGGGCTAATAACACGATGGAAAAATAATGCCTGTCAGAGTATAATGATCCACTGTTTTTCGGGGACAATACTCGAACGTGTTTTCCATCCATTACCCCGATACAATTCGGAAAATTGCATTTCGTCGTAAAATCGTTGGCAATCTTCTCAAAATCGGAGATCTGAGGCTCGGGTAAAAATATAGGTACCAATTTCTTATATAATTCTTTTAGTACGTCTCTTACGATAATGCTTATGTAACCGTATGATATCTTGAATGCGACCGATAGCGATCTAAATGTTTCTCCCGTGGTAAGAAACCTGCAAGAATATTATTTTATTTTATGGTAAAATTTAGAACATGTATTTGAAAATAAAATGTAGCTTTTTATTGTTGATATTCTCAACGTCCATCGTAGCATAAATTTACAAAATTAGATTCAAGAATAAAGTAATGTTTACAATAAAATAATAAAAAATTTTTGCACAAGGCAAAATTTTTAAGGCATTATTGTCTAAAGAAAATTTCAATACAAATAATAAAGATATAAACACGGATATATAATCACAAAAAATATTTTTCGATCATAATGCAAAAACATCTTTAACGCATTAACTACTATATGAGTTGATATCTCTATATACTTTCCTTTACGAATGATAATAATTCGAAATATATTATGTTTGATAACATTTGATTTTCTGCTTTGTTAAAAATTTTTCAGTGCATAAAATTTATCTTATTCTAATCTAGTTTTTAATTTTTAATTTTAATCCTTTATTTTTTTAATTTTTGATAAAAAGTAATGTCGGTCATTGTGGTAATCATGTTAAAAAGAATGCATTTGGATCGTCACTTAGGAGTTTTACGCTTTGAAATGAAACCAAATGAATTGTTATACGATTTATCATTAATGAAGTTATAATAATTTAAAATATTAACAATTTATCATTGTTATTGATTTAGTTCAACGTAAACAACTTGCCTCAGTGTTAAAAGCAGTTTTTCCACCGGTGAAATAGGATATTTCACTCTCCTAGATGATGTCTTTTTTATGTTATTTCCGATCAAACTTAATACGAAATCCACTTGTTTTTTATTTAATCTAAAGAACTGTCTATACGTTTCCTCATCGTACAACAAATGGTTTTTTATAAACGAATTTCGATGATCCTCCTTATCTCGATCTGTATAAATATGTTTTATTTTTCTCTTTTTTCTTTTCGACAAAATTGTGAAGAGAATTTCCTCATCCTCTTCTTCTTCTTTTAACAGCGTCAATAGTATATTACGATACATTCCAGATCGAAACATCGGTTTCGGTTTTTCTATGCAATAGCTTTTCGTTTGATAGACGACAACATACTAAAAAAAATTGAAGTGATTTGCGATTAGCGCAAAGTACTTACATTTAAAGAAGAGTATATTACAGTCAGAATTTTTGTAATTGTTTTTATAGTAGATTAGAGAATGTTGTTTACTAACACGTTGATTGCTACGATGGTTACTGCCGAGATAAATATCATTAAGAAAGAATTTTAAATACCATAAATAATTAAACAATATAGTAAAACGAAAATTACGCTTCTGTTATACTTTATTGTAATGTAATATCTTATAGAAATTAAAATACTTTGTTTCACAGACAAAACAATATAAATTTCACGTAACAGTCAACGTGTTAATTTATTTTTAAGCATTATTTAATATTTAATGTTTAATATTTATATAATAATCGAATGGTCAATTACTATTTAATAATCGAAATTATTTAATATTTAATTGATTATTTTAGTAATCGTGATTATTTAGTAATCGTTTAGTCTGATTTTGTGTAATTATGATCTTCAATCATTGATTACATTACTTTTTGCCAAACTGTATATAGATATCAAACGAGTATACTTTCACGTGATATTAAACAGGTATTGATTTCACAGAAATATTGATAATTTCATAAAAGTATCAAATGCTTTTAACATCTACAGCTTAGATAATATTCAAAACGGAATCATAAATTGTCGAGTGATATCAACAGTATTGATCCAATGGCATCTGATCAGTATTTTACACTCTAGTACTTGCTGTAACGTTAAAAAAAAATTAAAATGTATTGGATAATGTGGGTAATCTAATACTAAACTATATATTAGGGGAACCGGAAAGTAATGTCGTTTTTCTACATTAAATTCAAAGAGATAAATTTTTAACAAGTTTTTATTTTTAATCAATGATGTAATCACCCTTGTTATCAGCAACCTTTTGCCATCTAGTGTGTAAATTTTCAATGCCGGATCTATAAAAATCAATTGGTTTTTGAGCAAAATATCTGGAGATGGCATTTTGGACATCATCCAAATTTTCAATTTTTTGTCAATTAGAAAATGTAGCGATCGGAATAAATGGAAATCCGATGGCGCAATATCGGGTGAGTATGGTGGGTGAGGCAATACCTCCCACCCCAATTCATTAATTTTTTCCAGGATTCGTCTTGCGAAGTGCGGTCTTGCATTATCGTGTTACAGAATAACGCCTTTTCTGTTGACAATCGCTGGGCACTTTTCAATTAAAGATTGATTTATTCGATCCAATTGTTCACATTAAAGGTCTGCATTCACAGTTTGTCCAGGTTTCAACACTTCAAAATGAACGACCCTCCGCGAATACTCCATCAAAACACACAAAAGCACTTTTTTCGGGTGTAAACCTGGCTTAGCTGTATTTCGTGGCAATTCATTCGGAGAGAGTCATTGCCTTTTGCGTTTTGGATTATCATAAAGGATCCATTTTTCATCTCCAGTGATCAAGCGATAAAAAAACGCATTGTGCCGCTGAAGTAACAAGTTGCATGTGGTGAACCGATTTGCTTTGTTTTCTTCAGACAGATTATGCAGGACCCAAACACCTGCTCTGTTTACTTTACTCTGCTGCAAATGTTCTTAGATGGTCGATCAAGGTTGGTTAAGAGTGTTTGACAGTTCCTCGATTGTCTGACACGGATTTGCTTCCACTTCCACCTTTAACATGTCATTGTCTAAAGTTGTTGGTCTTCCTGATCGAACTGTTGTGTTACTATCCTTGTGAAACTCAAAAAGCATGCAGTGCCGGATATATACCGGTATAATGAGCTGTATAATGAGCTGATAAATGACAAACAAATATCGACATATGCAGAAACAACATTACTTTCCGGTCCCCCTAATAAAAGAGGAAAGATTAGACACATTTATAACTAAAATGTATTAGGAAACTAAAATATATTACGAAGGAAAAGGTATCACGGAAATAAAAACCCTAAAGAGAATCTTGGAAAAAATTTTATGGGATAAATGAGAACATCAGAAGGTTTAACATTTCCAAAATCCATCAGAACATTGTTGATTAGTATTCGTTATTTTACTTATATTCTTTAATCGTTTTTCTAATATTATTTACATCATATATTTCCAATAAAAAAGATAACTTAACATCAGTGGCTATCTCGGCTAGTTATTTTCAACTACAGGCCTATACCTAACCTCACTTTCTTAATTTACGGTTAATTTTGAATGAAAAAAACGAATTTTCGCAAACAATAGCATATAAATTAATAACACAATCAACAAGATAAATCAAATGACGATTTATAATCATTTTCTAGGAATGTCATTTCCTAGAATGTTTCCCAAACTAATAACGAATGCACACTGTTAACATAAAATTGTAATGGAAGTGTAGAATTTTTCATCAATGTAAAATAAGTTAAGAAACATGACATCGTATATGGCCATGGTGGTAATTTACAACAATCAAACATTACCAGAAAATGCAACTCTCGCACACATGACTTTCCACGGATTGTCACAACACACTCCGCACATGGTCCGTCACTAGTCAACGCACTGCTGCCAACGTATTTGTAGGAACTGTGATTACAACCAACTTACGTGATCAGAGTTTCGATCTAGGGTCCTGACAAAACTAAGAATAATTTATTTTTGTGGTTGTAAACAAGCACGTCGTATCTCATGTGTTTTCAAAATACAGTTTAAATATTTTAATGTTTTTTAATAGGTTTACATTTTAAAATTTTAACACTTTTTAAAGTATCATTTAAATATATATATTACATATTTTCAATAAAATAAATATATGAAATATAATTTTAATTGTTTTATTTTATACAAAGCAAGTTATAAATATAAGTAGATTAATAACAACAGAAAATAAAAAGGAATCACGAAGGAGAAATATGAAAAATCGTCATGTTTTCTAAATTTCGCAGCTTGCACATTCAGACAACTACCAATTCGAATAATGATTATGAAAGATTGAAATGTCTTAAAATAAATGAAAGATTATATCGCGTGTATTTTGTTCATTTGATGATATTAGTTTCGTGATACATATTAAATGAACGTAGAGTTAGCAGATTTTTATTATTCCTTAAATTTTTATTATTCGTTAATCCTCTATTAAAACTTTGACTGTTCTTCTAAAAACGTATTAACAAATTTACTTGAGTTGAAATTTTGCATATAGCTTTATTTTACATAAAAACAATGATTGTAAACAGGATTTTTAACAATTCAAATGTTAAAATTTAGCGAAAAACATTTGCCGTTCAATATCACTTTCTGCATTACCGATTGGGTTAGATCTTTTGAAGCTACAAATACAAACGAGGCATATGAAAAGTATATGTATACATCTTGTCTGCAATAGTACTGTATGTGCTACAATAGCTGCACCGAATCTATAGTTCGCTGGCGTTCTCGCAAGTTAACTAAGTGCCATTACGTTCAACTCAATAAATAATTCTCGAAACAGGTCTGGCAATACTGTTCGTATTTTTTAATTTTAATTTTCACCACTAGGAGTGTTGCGGTGCAAAATTGCTGACAGGATGTGACACAAAAATGGTAATGAGGTTTGATGACCTTAAGATTGTGGCGGAAAAGATAGATCATTGATCATTAATCCTATTAGTCAATGATTCTATCTTTAGTCAATGATAATAGTATAACTATTGGTCAATGCGTGTCTCCGGTTTCTATATGTTTGTCGATCTAACAGCTAGATCCAATCATAGCCAATTGCCTTTTCATTGGCGATTGTGCGCAGTCGCAAACAGCTGCGTTAGATGGAGGATAGTGATGACGGCGATGCCGACAAAATGGTCATGAACTCCAAATCTGTAACTAAAAGAAAATTATAATTATATTTTTAATTATATTTTTAAATGATCCTTATTTAATTGATTGATATTTAATGGTACTTAATCATCATTATTTAATGTTGAAATTATTAATTCAATGATTTAAAAAATAACGATGTTGATATAGATATTATATTGCAAACCAGATCGTTGGCAATCGCGGAACAATCTACACTTCCATGCATAAATTATTGGATACTTAGTGCAATTCCATTAAAAATTTAATAGTTTTATTACGTTCCTATAATTAAACAAATACTATTTATTTTCTATTATTAACATCTTTAAGTTTCATGTTTATTTCTAATAAATATCAAAGAACTGTTTTATAAAATCTCTATAAACTCTTTCAATGTGATTAGAAACACATATTTCAATCATTCTAAAATTTTAACAGCGAACAAACAACTACCTAATTATTAACTATACTTAAAATATTAATTATATTAACTATGTTAAATATTAACAATATTGATAAAATCTTTCAAAAGAAAGAAAAAAAAACAGAGTCTGTGTTTAGTATTTGATAAAATTTCATATTTTACATAGAAAATGATTATCATTCGGCAGATCTATCGACGAAAAATACAGCGAATGTCACTGTTACTTTGCAACAATATTCAATTATTATGACGAAATCTTACGAAATGAAAAAGCTGTGACAAAGTCAATAGATAATCAATTAAATATGTAGAAGGCCTACATTTACACTCTATTGATATGTTTAAAATAGATCTTGATTTTGAATAAAATTGTTATTTTGAGACTTCGCTTCTAACGACCTTAACGAATGTTATAAAGACCATCTTCCTGAGTGGCTTCGAAAGATTCAAAGGTTCAACTTTCTCGTTGCACTTCGATATTATCAATCATAGTTTAAGTTTCAATTAATCAAATCGTTAATTGTTGATTAAACTTACGATGAGTATAGGAATATTAATAGGTATCTCTGTATTATGTAAATACTATTTGCCATTTCTTAGTGATGAAAGTTATTTTATCAATAACATATTAAGGAACAACTGAAGAAGTAACCTCGATACTATAAATTTAAAATCGATTAAATTATCACCTCTAATTTTTTTTTAATTGCATATTGTATAATTAAAGAATCTTTTATCATTGTAAGATTGTCTTGATTAAAAAAAGTAACTGTTGTCTCAAAATTTTTTTCACGACTGAATTTTATCCCATGAACTACAGTGAATTTCAGTAAGAAAGAAAAGTTGCGTAATGCATACCTTTATTTCATTTGTTGTTTAAATAAGAATTCCCACTATTTCTGGTATCTAGTAAGACTATTTGGTATCTGCATAGACTTAATTGAAAAAGGATCTACTTACTCTTAGTTTTTTCTTTCTTTGAAAGAGAATTAATAAATGTTAATGAACATTAACCTTAATTATTCTTAAACTGATTATTTGTATTGGAAAGAGAGAAATTTCAACTTCAAGAAGTTCATATTTCAAAAATATTTCACGAATTAAAAAAAGTATGCAAACAAATGGAGGAAGTGTTAGGTTTGTTAAAACAATCAAACATTATATTATTGGACGTTCATTGTTTAACAATACATTAATAGAATTACTATTAAGAACTCAAATTGATTTAATCTCTTTGAATACAAGAGGCGACGAGTAGAAAAATATTTTGATTGTCAACATTTTTTTTTTCAATAAATTTTCTGTTCCATTTTCGAAATTCATTTCTGTCCACTCTGAAGTAAATGAAATCCTCAAATATGTTTTTACAAACGTATTAGCTATTAATTTTTTATTGGTCAGAGGAGCAACAAACATTTTGTGTGTATTTGGAAATCTGCCATTAGAAGCTCATCATTTGTATGTTATTAAACATTTTATTTTATAATCTATAAGTTACATGCATGTATACTTTATTAAATAATAATTCTCTCATCTTAGGTACAGTTCAGAGTAGATCTCCAGCTATCACAGAAAATAATATTGAAAATACCATTTGGCCAAGCAATGATCTACAGTACAAAATCAGAATTTGAAATTTTATTTATTGTATTTCATATTTCGTATTTTCACTTTTATTATCATAGAAACTGCCATAAATATTATTTTGCTTCATTATTTTTGCTTTTGTTTACTTTATTCTTTATTTTTATTTTATTATTTTTACTTTTATTATCATAGTTTTTATTATCATAGCCATAATTAAATTCTCGATTTTTTGAGAAATTCCTTTTTAACAGTTACTTTTTGATTTATTAGTTTTAAATTTAAACGTGCCAAAATTTATTGTTCCGAAAACAGAATATCACAATACATTCTTATATCAA
>KQ435802.1:305673-318214 GCA_001276565.1 Melipona quadrifasciata
AATATTATATTAATATTATTATAAAATATTTTCATGAGTAAATAGAAATGATGATATAAATAGATTAGAACTACAATAATTCACATGATGTTTTGTATCTGTAAATATTTCACTTTTACTGTATAACCGAAAGAAAAACTGCTTCTAAAACCTTGTTTATGTACTTTCACATTGTTCATGATATTCATATATACACATAAACGTTAAATGGTTGCGGAATCTAGTTCGATAGTCGACAATTGTCGATGTAAACTATGTTTGATTTTAACGAATTTTCTCAAATTTGATTTATTTTATAAATACAGTAACATCTACAAAGTCATGTATAAATATGAAAGTTATGTTGATTTTTTTGCAACTTTTATAAATATGTAAAATATGTAAAATAATTTTCTATTTAAAATAACTTTTAATTCTAAATTTTAAATATTTGTATGACGTGTAGAGTAAAGTATAAATAATTCGTATAATTCAACATTTTTAGTACTGTAATTCCAGAAAGTTGTTCGATATAAAAATAACGATGAAAAATTGATATTTCAAACTATAACTTTGCAAAAAAATTCAAACGATAAGAAATCCTAACATTTTGAAACGAAAAGAAATTATGTAGCAAGTTTTAAAGGATCCTTGTGAAATGAAAATTTTCAGTCTTCAAAATTATGGAAAAATTTAGTTATGAACAAGATATTTCAAAATCTGCAGAGGCGTCAAAATTTCTTTGTATATTTGAAAGAAGAAAATTGTCATTTTGTACACCCTATATGTTGTATAAAGTCTTCAAAGCGAACAGAAATTCACGTGATACATAATAAAAAAAATTAGAAAAAGAAATATAAATACAAATTGACATTGGTTGGACAACATTGTAAGACGTTAATACGAAATATTCTACATGTTATATATATGTGTTATATATGTGTTACATATACAGTTATACTTACATGTTAACGATAGAATCGCTTATAGATCATAGTAGCAAATATATATTATTAAATATGCTATTTTTCATGTAATTCATTTTATCAAAATTTATTTTGCCAATATTTACTATAATTATATTTACATAATATATTCTTTTTGATTCACTGCAAAAATATTTGATTTATCATGTGTGTGCAATAGTTATGCGTTATTTTTTTGGATATTTGTTCTTTGAATAATTTTTGAATAATTTTGCAAATAATTATGAATTTTGAATAATCTTTCAAATTATTACATATTTAATTAAAGTGATTATTTCTACATGATATAACACCAATATTTTTTCCATCTAAGAAATTCCAAAAATGTAATTATTAATTTTGAAATTAAGAAGTTTTTGAAACGAGGCTGTTTTAGTGTTTTTTATTTATATTCTCTTTTCAGTCAATTTATACATTAATAAATGATCTAGGTGAGAAATGTCTTTAACTTTCTTCATAATTTCATCTAAATATTAATTTAGAAAAATTATAAAATCTTCGAAATAATTTGTTTAATATGTGTATTATAAGTTGAAATTCAAATATACATTACAGCCTCATCAAGTTTTTTTTGAACATACTTTTGCACAGCGATCCATGTACTATATATTAGCATTGTTCAAACGCTTTTGTCACTCGTATTTGAAACGTTGTGCGATATATATCACGTTGAGGACAGGATTTCATCTAAAAATTACGGTGAGTATTTTTGCCTAATTCAACTTCAAGAACAGACGACTCAGTAATTTAATAATCATATTTTAATTTCGTAATGAATCTTAATTTTATTGAATTTAATTTTAAATAAACTAGTAATACCATTTCAATAGAAATTTGTTTTTAATGTTATTAGCAATGGATTGTAAACTCGAGCAAACAAAAAATGTGACTTTCAGAAATACCGATCACTGATGTATTCAAAGCAATTAATTTACATACGTTTATAATGTTTAAATAGTTATCTTATTTAACCTTGCTGTGGTTGTCGCATTGTTGTACATATCTCAATATCTCAACATTATTCTTGTTCTAGTAATTAATCTAGTAATTATTTTGTTTTAAGAAAAATTTTGATTGTATTGTATTTTTCCGAACTGAAGATATTTTTGTAGAAAGTTTTATACCCTAATTAAATCGACTTAGGAATTGAAATATTATTTTGTATTATTATATTAGAATATAATATAAATTCAGTAACGTATGCAATAAAATTGAAATATTTTGTATTACATCTAAGAAAGTCACGTTAAGCAATTAGCAAAGTTCAGTTATTTCAGTACGAAAACAGTGCTATAGCATGTAACTGTAGAAAATGTAAACAGTAAAGGTATTATAGTTTTACATATAAGTACAAAAACAGAGGTTATATTAGAGGCTATAATTTTACATATAGGTACAATAAACAAACAGGTACATTCAACATATTAAAAGAAATTCAAAATTTTAAAACATAGCCTTGGACGATAGTATATATTTCGTTTGTTTATTTGAACATCAAAACGATCTATCTTCATATTATTATATTATTTGGTTATTAAACGAAATTTATTGTTTATCTTGTATTTGAATCAACTTTTATTGAAACATTTTTTCGAACGCTAGGAATGTTATAACGAACATTAATTTTCATTTATTCTTTTATTTAAATACATTTTACGTAATCCAAATAAATAACGACACATTAGCATAATGTTTAATATATAATAATATCGTAACATTTTAAAATGTATAATATATATCGTAACATTTTAACTAATTATATGTCTGGTTATATTCCACATAATAAATACTCAATTCAATACTATCATATTAGAAAGTAATTTTGCTTATTTTTATTTTATATTTATTTTTTTAGTCTCTGTTTAATTTATTCAATTGTTTTATAATTTTCTATACATGTTACCGCCTCTTAACTTGGAATACGAAATTGTTGTTCAGATTTTAAAATTTAGATGTATTCGTGATAAACGATCAAACCTCATTAGTTCTTCTTCCTATAAGAACTACTGAAGTTTGATCGTTTAACATGGGGACTCCCCATGCCCACCTCTTTGACGGCTGTGAAATGTCAAGGAAACTTTTGGTATTCAAAATTGTTATGAATTCGAAGCTGAAGTTGAGTGGTGATGCCAGGTGTAAATATATTTTTATATACTTTTTATTGTATATTTTTACTGTAAATATATTTTTATATACTTTTGTACAAATACCTTAAAGTAACAATAAAAATAATAGCTTATAGTCAATAGCAGTTAATTACTCTTTAATCCATAGTAATAAAATAGTACCTATAAAGCCCTATCAAGTCCGTCACAATTGATGCTTTGTACATGGTTATGAGTAATTATCAAGATCAGTGAACTTCCGAATGGCAGTTTCTTTTCAATTTTTATTGTTAAAAACCAAGAACATCGTCAGCATATCAATAGTTGTATATAGACAGCTATGTAATATAGCATCCAGCCACATGTATATAGCCGCTTTTATACGAATTTATACGAAATTAGCACGAGTACAATAGATCAGTTAGCTGCTTGGAGAACATTGACGTCTCGGCCAGATTTTTTCATTGAATTGTTTTTTAAGAATTTCCGTAACTTTTTAATGCACTGAAGTCAACAGTTGGTAAAAATAATGTCTAGTATACTAATGTTCAGGTACTCACCGGTCTGTTCAGTTTTTGCCGAAATTCATCTTGAGGTATTATTGAGTATCGAGGCTCATAGTCGGTTCGTTTTTGTCAATTATTTGCACAAGTAACAAGATCAAGGTTTCACGTTAACTGTATTCACAACCCTAATTCATGTGGAACGGAACAATTATAATAAGAAACATAGGGCAACAGTGTTTCGATGATTACCCGGGACGATTATTTTAGAAAAATATTAACTAAAAAATAATTTATTCGGAGATTTTTGTTTCTTATTAATATCAATGTTTGGAAAATAGTCGAAGTAAATGATCCTCTCTTACGTGGAAACAAAATTGTTCGATCATTATGTACAAATGTACAAATTATTTGTATATATGTTTCTACATACAGGAGATCGATCAAATATTTGTTTGTAAAATATACTATTTTTTAAATACTTTCTAATAAATTCCATTAAAACTTGTTTAGAGAACGTATTCATATTATAAGGCCCAATGAAAACAGATAAAGAAAAGTTTTCTGTAAAATTTTTCTATAACAGAACAGATAATTTGTTCATCAATATTGAAAAAATTCTCGATCATTGCAACGAATTTTTTATTTTATTTTTTTTTAATTACTTACTTTAATTACTTTTCATTTTCACTCTGGATTTTAATATTTATTCAATAAATTTCAATATTCTTTCTTCTAGATTAAATCATTACGAAGATTAAAGTTTTATCTTTAATATAAAAAAAAATGTTTTATCATCAGCTGTTACTGTCTATTAGATAAAATGATCTACCTCTTTCGTGAAAATTCAGAGGTATTTTTACTCATAAATGATTTATGGCTCTAAACAGAATGTTGCTCTTATTATTTATTGGTATTAATATAATTACTGCTCTTTATCCCAATAAAATATTAATAGATTAATTATCGAATGATTTTGATGAATTACTGATTAACGATTAGAGCGACTGCGAATGTTTATGCACATTCACGTTTTTCTAGACACAATTAAAGAAATGGAATCTAAATCGAAACTTGTTTTACCTACTAAATGTTACAACGAACACTTTACCTTAAATATTCCACCAATTTTTGTAATTTACATGCATTCTGGACGATTCTCATATTTTCCAAAATCTGCAATTTGATGATTATATTCGATAGTCGATTACAGATGTAATTATAAAGAAAGTCAGTTACTGCACAAAAAAACAAATTTTTGTCTTCATCTTATCAAATTCTAGTTTAAACGATTACTTGTGCTTATAAATTTATTCGTCAAAAGTAAACAAATGCTCGAATATTACATCGATATCATATTATCGAGCTTCTTCAAGCTTCAGTGAGTACTCCTTAACAAAGTAAAATATTTAAAGAGACTTGTGTTTATTGTGCATTGAACGTGAAATGAAATAATGATTTACGTTCGAAATTAATTGATTTATATAGAGAATACACATCGCAAGAATTGGTAAAGACTGAAATAGGAATAGATAAGCATATGAAATCTGGAACACTTCATTGAACGCTTCGAATTTGAATGCACAGTGAAAAATTCGAATCAATTCAAACATAATTCGAAGTTTAAAACTTTCGAAAGTTTTGGAAGCTCTCATAAATCTCGATTATCTTGAGAGTCTGGATGAAAGCAGGGATCGAAAGTAATTATGCTATTGGTTTTGATTCTTGAAACAGTTACAAGAAATAATCCTGCTAGTTATGAGTAAAAATAGTTCTAGCTTACATCGGTTTCGATATTTTTCTTTTTTTATAGATGTATGATGTGTGTCTACAAAGTAACGAGACACTGAATTCGTGGCTCGATATCTGTATGGATAAAACCAACACCAATCGAGACACTTCATTTGTATTTTATTAATATTCAGAGATACTGAATATCCTTTAGTATACAATACAAGGTACTTGGACAGTCATTAGTAGATTTCGAATTTTTATGCATTTATTAAAAAGATGTAAAATTGCACGGAATGTACATAATATGAAAAAATATGTAAATATCCAAAGTATAATGTATTTCAAAACATTTAATGCATAAAACACTTTCTTTCTTCTTCTTTTTTCAATCTTATTCTCAGAAATATGAAATCGCATAAAAATCGGCACAAATTTGTAAGAATAGATCTTCTGCAATAGAGTATTAAAAGAGTTAGTAGATTAACAGATACGGTTTAAATTAACGCAATTATATTATTCATGAAACGATATGTCTGAACGAAGAAAATCAAATGTCATGCGCCTTTTTTTACTAAAAACATAAGTTCCAAGGATAAGTAGCAGTAGAGAAAATTTACATACATCGATTATGCTTTTCGTCATGTTGGCGTGTTTTTTATAATATGGCGAATAATCAGTGAAATTTCAGTTGAGAATAGAAAAATAAGTTACAGATAATTTAGATACCTTTAAAATGATATTTTGTGAAATTTTGCTCTAATGAAACGAATATGAGTATTAAGAAAAAGATTTGGGGAGAAATAGATAGATAGATCAAGAATATAGTTGCAAGTTAATAGATTGTTATTACGATAAAAATAAATATCACGAACACTATGAACAGTGGATAATTGAGAATTACCTAGAGTATAATTAAGTTAAAAAGTTATTTATACGATGGAAATGTGTAACATGGCATTCAGATATATTAATCCTTTGACATTAAATTCTATACACCTCGTTAAGATACGAAACTTCTTGTGTCTCTATGACAATAGATATATGGAAATAACGAAATTATTTGTTTATATTTAGTACGTTGATCTAAATAACATTATGACAAAGTTAATAATTGTTCCATTAACCTACAATCGCATTGGCGCATACAATTTACGCGTACAGAACTAAATAGTTCGATTATCTATTGCTGCAGTACTGCTCAATTGACATTTTGAGTTAGCAGAAGAACTTTTTCTACAATTTCATGCTTCCAAATGTACCAAAGTACAAACGAGCAATACAGTTTATCAGTTTGCAAAAAGACAAAAAGTTATACTAAGAACGAAAAAAACTGACGTGAATGAATACTATGTAAAACTATTAGTTTTTGCATAGGTGAGCGCTATGTTAAAACATGATATCACATTCAGAGTATATGAGAATTACAGTCCCCATGTTTAAAAAGAGCTTCTTTTATCATTAAACATGTTCTGTAACTTCTCCCAAGAAAACTTGCTTTTTCTTAGCAACGATAATATTGCTCTGAAGAAGGTAGTGATAAATCCATATTTACGTCTACATCATGTATGGCATAGATAAAAAAAAGAAGAGTATTCCAAATGATATAAAGAAACAACATAAATTTGTGTTGACGAATGAAATGGATAACGTTGCAGCTATATTTAAAAAATATTTAAGAAAAGTTTGCATGACACACTTGCATCGTGTGATGCATTCTATTCATTACTATCTGAAAAAATTTCAGATTGTCAGCAGACAGTAAGCAATTACTATATGCAAATCTATAGTTTATAAATGGTATGAAATGTAACAATTCAAGAAAAAGCATCCTTAAAACTTGTTCTAGTAGTGCGATCAGGTTAAGTTAGTTCTGAAAAGTTCACAAACTGATAGAAGGGGAACAGAAGAGACATATCTTGTGCTTATATCTTCCTCGACGAATCGAAAATGATGAAAATTTTCTGCGAGACATGTGATAAACCGTGGTTTATCAAATCAAGCAGTGTGGAGTGGGACAGGCACACCGCGATTACAGGAGACAAAAACGAACAAATCAATCAATAGTATTTTTTATTGAATTGAATTTCATTTATTATCAGGCAAAATCTCACTACATTGACACAGATAACACTTGTTCTTTACGTTTCGAGATTATTCAAGATTGTTCGAAATTTAAATAGTGCATACAATTATAGAAGATGCATGGCACTAATATTTCTTCTTAGAATAAAATCAAGATTGTCATGCAGTAATACAAGATAATTTTAAAAAATATAATATTTATTTTTACAACAAAATCAAGATTGGTGTACCGTTATAAAATAGTACAAGATAAGTGGGATGCAGAGAGGTGTATATACGACTTTTATTGTCAAGAGTATATTTCACTATGTATCGAATGCAATTCTTTTACATTGCAGCTCCGAATCGAAGAAAAAGTCAGTCAAATCAGAATATTTATTTGTGCTGTACATTTCTGCAGTCATATTCCTGTGTCAACGAATCTCTTTAAAGCTAAGCACATGAAATAAGAACATGTGTCTGATGTGAAAAAACACATTGAAATTAATCAGTCTTAATAAGCAGAGATTCCACTATTTATAATTATTAACGTTATGCAGCAGAGCAAGTTCACTAATAATCCTACACAACTCTGAAAATTTAGTATCGAATATAATTGTGCCTATAATCGTAGGCATTATATGCTAAAGGATTACCATTTCTGTATGTTAAGAATCTTAAAAAGTATACTACTGGATTCTCTAACAGATTACAGAATCTTCCATTCCAAGTACGATACTACTAAAAAAATATGAAATTTTGGAAGAGTTTAAGAATTCCCGAATAATTTACCAAATATCTATTGTCTTTTTTCTCGTCGACAACCATATTGTCAACCATTTGTCATAAAGAAATACTATAATATATTGTCTTGAATATACTACATACGATGCTATTTTAAAATCTTTGAGAAATTAAAGAAAGGAACGAATGGTGATCGAGACAATGCAAATTTTTGAATGTTATGTTATAACAACGTTCTATATTACACTACTATTTTTTCAAATATTGCTATAAATCTTTCGATAAAGTACCACAATTTTTTTTTTTTTTTTTTTTATTCAAGTAAAGTATTTCTATAATTCTATGGTTTCTTTATTCACCAAATCTCAAAATTCGTGTGACTTCTTTTTGATTCTCCAAAATCAAATTTCAAAAATATTAATATATGCGAACTGTTTACAACACTGTCGTAATTATTTAACTAAAAGTATTTCCAACTAGAGATTTTCACCACTATTTTGTCGAGAATAAGAGCAATATAATTGCTAGTGTACGGCTTTTCAACAGAATTATTTTTAAGCTTTATTTTTAATATTTTGAATACATAAATTATATATAAAAGATTATGTCGCATCAGTTTCATAATTTTTCTAATCCATTTTTTTAAAAATCTATTACTTAGCCTTACATGTGTCTTAAAGAAACTGAAAATTTTTATGCAAATTCATATTTTTCAGAACATAACTACAAAAGTAAAAACACAATAGAAAATTGTGTTCCATAGCAAATATTTGCAACTTTACTTTGAATATTTTTTATATTATTTTATATTTTGTGTATTTCCTGCAATTTTGTATTTTAGAATTTTTAAAAATATATGATAATCCGCATTTTGTTTAATATTAATTGCTCGGTCTTAGCATAATATGCAGTTACGTTTCAATTTGTTGCAACTAATGATACGTTATTTTCATCTTTTATTAAACGAATGATGATTTTTTATTAAACATGAGTGTTTCTTTAGTTACTTCTATGTCGAATATAAAAAAAATTTTGCTGATTTATTCTAAAATGTCATACTTTTCTGAGTCAACAAATAGCAAACATGATACGTTTTATCATTTCCATTTCAATTTAGCACTCCTTGATGATTTATAATGTAAGAAAAAAGAATGTGAATTTGTGTCTAATAATAAGTGAACTAACAACTGTGCAATCGAGAATAGAAATTCCACGATATGATCGAATTTACATACATGTATATGTACTTACATGTTGGACACAAGTGTAGATGTATATATATATATAAGTTCAGTAGTTCTGAATCTATTTGAACTGTATAGATCCAATTATCACATTCTCGTATGTATATCAACTCCGTGATGACATGGGAATTAATTTACATGTATTTGTATTATATTAATTATTCAGTGCCAATTTTGAAACTAGAAAAGTCTAAAACTTTTTTACATCCACATCTATCTATTGAAGCTCATCTTTCATTCTTTCTTTATTCACTTTATTTCACTCGTACGTTCACTCTCAAACCACATACACGATACAAGCGACCTCGCAAAGACAGATTATTGAAACAATTATAATGCAAACACATAGTTAGTAAAAATTGCGAAGAACTCTGTTTTCTATTAATCCTGTATGTATGCCCTTTTTATTTATCGTGAATTTCGTACTTTAAGAAGCAAATATATGCATCTATCGGGAGTATCTATTAAACAGTGCCAAAAATCGGTACATACACACTTGTCCATTCATGGTATTTGCATCCACTCTAGCCAATAACATTATACTATCTACTCGTAGTGCAATGTAATTTAATACGCATAGTATCAAGAATACTATGTATACGTATAAAAATAAATACTCAGTTACTAAGAGTTATTTTTTATTTTCATTAATATATACGCAGAAAACTTGATTTGTGGTTAACGGATTTGAGTTAGTGAATCGCAAAAATAAATACATTTGATAAAAGTATTTATACATCTTATAACTGAAATAAAATACATTTAATATTTGGTGATATTTTTTCTTTCTAGCCACTCTCATCAAGTTTGATGTTTATCTCGTTCACGTTGTCCGGTAACGCTTTTCACAATGATTTTGTTGTTTTCAAGTCTTTTTTGCCGAGATCATTTAACAAGTGTCAGATTGGAAATATTATTCTGTATATTCTTTTTTTTTACATTATTTCTTCTTTATTATCGTTATTTACGTTATTTATTATCATATTATAATATCATTACATGATATTATTCTCGTTTCATCATTACCCTCTTTTGATTTCTTCGAATCCTAGATGCCTAAAGGATATTGTAGGCGATAATCGAAATTAAATTTCTGTCTTGCCCCGTTTTTGGTAGATTATTATAGATGATTATTGTTTTCTGTAAAAACAATAAATTTGATTATCGCGGTTTGAAGAACCCGGATCATTGCTTATGAAAGTATTAATATCGTATATGATATTATACTTTTTTTGTATTGATCGTATGCACGATATATTCGATCTACGTTAAAAAATTTTATGAGCAAATTCATCTGTCTAAATTTTTGCTTTCCAGTTTGTAAAGAATTTCATACTTCAATAAGTATAATACAGAAGTATTCAGTGTATATACTATAAAGATACTAGTACGTGTGAGAATAGGTGCGTATGGACATAATTAATTCATATATGCCTAAATTAATTTATATATTTATGGATTAAGTGAATTCACATCATGCATGCACACCAATCTCAGCCTTCGTGATATCTGTCGGCTACAATATAATTTAACAATCGTGACCGTGGCGTCAAGAACATTGTTAAACAAGCAGACACGCATTTCGTAAGAATCAATAAAACTATATTCTATATACGCATACTGCCAGTATCATTAAACAATTTACCAATATTATGATGCTATTTTGATTATATATTTATTCATAGTATAGTGTAATTCAACAATGCGTCCGAAACTGTTGTATACGATTAAATAAACACCTAGTTAGTAAGATCCATTATGCTCACTTGCTCTAAAGAAATAAATTTCTCGTTCTGGCCCCCAATAACTTTTTGCGAAATTGTCATGACTATATGGTCATATTCTGACGACGGTCGTCGAATATAGTAATTGTTCAAACTTCGACCAGGATAACCATTTATGACAATGTTAATATCGTACGTGATATTGTCTTCGAAAGGATTCAACAGCATTCCTCGCGAGGAGTTTGATCTGCGCGAAGATATTGGTGCAGTCATTAATTAGTAGAACTTCTCTATTCAAATTTCCGTACTCTACTTTATAAAGAATTTTATGCTTCGGAAAGCAAACGCATACGGAAGCATCAACTAGGCAATGATAAAAATTAGTGTATTTGCCAATTCAATTCATACATATCCACATATGTGTTGACAAAATATTTACAATCATCCTAACTAATGTCTATCTATTCATAGTATAGTATGATTTAACTGTGCAACGATAATGTTTGAAATATTACCTTTGAACAAGCAAACACATAGTTAGTAAAACTAAGAGTTATATATAAGACCAGTATCATTACGCTATTTTTCTATATTGTAGTACCATTCTGATTATTTGTATTTGTATTTGTTCATAGCGCAGTGTGATTTAATTGTGTAACGATAGTGTTTGGGATGTGTATTACCATTGAACAAGGAAAAAAGTTAGTAAGAATCAAGTTTTATATAGTACATATAACCAGTATAGCACGTATAGCCAGTGTTATTAAGCTATTTACCTATGAATATCACATATAAATGTTTTATTATCAAATGATATAAAAAGTATATAATATTAATATAAAGTAGTAAATATAATTGATTTAACCTAAGCAAACGCTTAGATAATTAGATATTATGCGTGGAAAATGTAAAATTATCATTCCTATCATGTTAATTATCATTTCTATTTCTATATATAAAATTTTCAATTCCACTCCAATTTAATCTAAATTTTTGTCCTGGCCTTTTATTAAAAATTTCGCATTTCAAGAAAGCTATTTTTTAAGAAAGCTATCCATTAAGTAATAATGGAGATGTTTCTGTTACTTTGGACATACAGAGGTGCCAGCTCTAGACCGCCGATATTCTTATAATATATGTATTTTTTATTTACATATTGATTCATCCCCCTTATTTTTATCAGTTTTTCTTTTTATCTTCTTCTTTCTTGTTTCTTAGGATTGCAAACTTGTCTGGATTTGCGATTAGCATATACGTATAATAGAAATGCAACATAAATATGTACGTCTAATTTGAAAAAAAATGAGTAGTATTAGGATGTTCAATTCTTTCGAACTGATATTCTTCACCAATCTCATTTTTCTTCAAATTTTTCCATCGATTGTCAGAGATCATTTAACACGCAATTACTGAAGAGTATAATTCTTCTTTCTTTTCGTCCCTTTTTTTGACATCATTTTC
>KQ435802.1:330986-344868 GCA_001276565.1 Melipona quadrifasciata
TTTGCGACGGTTTCAGCCTCGATATTCGCGATCGGGAAAACTTCGGGCCAGCGCGTGTATCTGTCTACGCAAGTGAGGCAGTACCTGTTTCCTTCCGAACTCGGTAGCGGTCCCACTAGGTCGATATGCACATGCTCGAACCTTGTGGACGGCGATAGAAAGTTCGCTACAGGACTCATTACATGCCTGCTTACCTTCGCTTGCTGACATTTTACACAGCTTCGCGCCCATTGTCGACAATCACGGTCAATCGACGGTCAGACGAAACATTTCTTAACGAGTCGGACTGTTGCTTTTATTCCCGGATGTGCTATTCCATGTAACGACTCAAATACTTGTTTGCGGTATGCAGGCGTTACGAATGGTCTGCATACATCGGTCGATGTGTCGCAATATACGGAAGCATCGCTACCTATTGGTTTAATTTTCTTTAGGCGTAACGAAGTACCAGACGCTGCGAGGAGTTGCTTTAATTCCTCATCTGTACTTTGTGACTGCACTAGACGTTCATAATCTAGCGCTGCGGTCACGGCTTCTACTCTAGATAACGCGTCTGCCACTTCGTTATCCTTTCCGCTAACGTGTCGAATATCGGTCGTGAACTGGCCTATGTAATCTAGGTACCGAAACTGTCGCGGAGTACATTTTTCCGGTTTCTGCTTGAAAGCGTATGTGATCGGTTTGTGATCTGTATACACGGTAAATGATCGTCCTTCCACCGCGTGCCGAAATTGTTTGATCGCGGAGTAGACGGCGAGCAACTCTCTGTCGTAGGCGTTATACTTGCGCTGTGCCGACGACAAAGACTTCGTAAAAAAGGCTAGTGGTCGCCACGAACCTTCCTCCTGCTGTTGCAGAGTTGCTCCCAGCGCGAAATCAGATGCATCTACCATAATCGCGAGATTCGCACGATTTGACGGATGCGCTAGCAACGCGGCGTTCGATAGCGCTTCTTTTAGCGCTTGGAATGCTATTTCCGCTTCGGTGAACCATTGGATCGGAGCGTTACCTTTTAGCTTCGGACCCTTTAAAAGTTGGTTCAAAATCCGCGGCCTTGTGTATGAATCTTCGGTAGAAGTTCATCATACCCAGGAATCTGCGTAGTTTCTTTACGGTATCTGGTTTGGGAAATTCTAAAATCGCCTTTACTTTTTCGGCAAGCGGTTTCGTTCCCTGCTCGTTTACCGTATACTCCAGAAATTTTATCTCGTTCTTCGCGAACGCGCACTTAGTCGGATTGACGTGCATGCCATACTGGTCCAGCCTCGCGAATAGCTGTTCCAGATGTTCGCGGTGTTCTTTCTCGTGAGGGGATTCTTTCTCGGGAGGCGATTAGAATATCGTCTAGGTATGCGTAACAGAAATCTAATCCCCTCAAGACCATGTCAATAAATCTCTGGAAAGTCTGCGCGGCGTTACTCAACCCAAACGGCATTACGGTGTACTCGTAGAGACCGAAGGGTGTGGTTACCGCGGTTTTCGGTATGTCCCCCGGGTGGACCGGTATCTGGTAATACGCGCGCACCAGATCGATAGTCGAGAATATTTTCTTCCCGGAGAGCATCCGCGAAAAGTCTTCTATATGCGGTATCGGATAGCGATCCGGTACCGTGCGTGAGTTTAGCGCGCGATAATCGCCACAGGGTCTCCATTGATTTTCCTTCTTAGGAACCATATGGAGGGCTGAAGCCCACTGACTCTTGGATGGTCGGATGTACCCTTGGCTCATCAGCTCGCTAAACTCAGCGTGCGCGATTTTATACATTTCGGTTGACAATCGACGCGGTTTACAATATGTCGGCGGACCAGGCGTGGTATTAATATAGTGAACGACATCGTGTTTTACCTTTCGAGGGATCGCTGTCAGCCTTGTGAGTTCTGGATACTTGGCGAGGAGCTGGTGATAAGGCGCGTCGCCCGTATCGTCCTCACTGAATCCACTTTCTCGGCTGTGATCCTCTCGGTTGTTGTGAGGGATGTCGTCCTGTCCAATAACCGACGGCGTCGAAGGTCGACGAGTAATCCAAAATGGGATAGGAAGTCTGCTCCGATTATGGGTTTCGCCACGTCGGCGATGACAAACTTCCATTGGAATGCCCGTCGCAGTCCGAGGTCGAGACGGAGGGACTTGATTCCATACGTACTAATGGTGGTCCCGTTGGCCGCGTACATCTCGTACGTCGACTTCTTGGTTAGGCCGTTAACACGCGTACGTGGCAATACGCACAGGTTCGAACCAGTGTCGACTAGGTACTCTATTCTCGTCACTATGTCGGTGACAAAAAGGCGGCTCGACGTCATTGGCCTCTCACTGTTCACCGCACTCAGTGTTGGGCCTCCCCGTTTCCCGACACCCAACTACACGGTGCGCGGCACTTCGTAGAACGTTTTCCGAATCTCCAGTGGTACCAGCAGTAGTGCCTCGCTGCCGGTGACTTGGATCGTCGTCTCGTTCGGCTTTTCGACCGGGCTCTGGTGGTCTGTCGTGACGACGTGCGGTCGATTCTTCTATACATCTCGGCCATCTGTACTGTTATTGCGTCGATCTAGCGGAGAATTCTGTCTTCTTTGACTTCCGATACGGTAGAGGTTCGCTGTACGTTTTCCTCTATACTGTCCGCGATCGCGGCTAACTGATCTAGAGGCACGTTTGATGCTGCTAAGACGGCGCGGGTCAGAGGTGGCAGTCTGTCTGCCCAAAGAGGTTTTAAAAAATCGTCTGAAACCGTTTCGCCTGCCTGTGTCCTAATATACCGCAGGAATTCCGATGGTGTCCGGTCGCCTATGTCCTCCCTCTCCAGGAGACGCTGGATCTTCCGCGATTGTGACTCAGTGAGGCGGCGTAATATCGCCTCTTTAAGCGCTTCATACTTGCCTGATTCGGGTGGACGCCGGATGATGTCCATAACTTCGTCCATCTGCTGCCAGCTAAGGCAATCCATGACGTGGTCGTACTTGGATTGATCGTCCGTGATGTTTCGCGAGGCGAACTTCTGCTCGGCGCGCAGGAACCATAGCTTAGGTCGTTCTGGCCAGAAGGGCACTAGCTTGAATTCCGCGCTCGATCCTGTGCTGCTTCCTTCGTTCGCCTGGGCTCGCGTGTTACCTCGCGTCGTCATCTTTGATGTTTTTATCTCGTTTAATCACCTCGGGATCACCAGTTTGGAGAGGGATAAGTAAATGACGAGATTAATGTTCTTCCTTGAATACTTTATTCGAACTTACACCAACTATCGCGATGACGGGCGAGTCACTGGATATCGCGAACGGACAGAATTGTGTGAACTAAACTCTTCACGCTGGTTATAAAATTCTTAACTTCTCTCGCCCTAGATCGCGTCGTCTTTTAAATACTTCGATCACTGGCTTTTCGTCTCTAATTGGCTAAGCGTTTTTTTTTTGCTTTGGCCAATTAGACTGTCAGGGAAAATTGCGCCGCCTACTCTTCCTAGAGTGGGGCTGCAATTTCTCCGGGGACAGTTCCCCGAATTCCTCGTGACGTAGCGGGGTTTTTCCGGGCCTTGCACGGATTACCATCTGGTATGTATCAGGCCCGCTGGCCTGAGTGCTGACCCTTCCTAATCCTAGAATTTACGACGCTCGCAATTGCTGTTCCGGCCGTATTACTATTACCCGGTGCGGACTTTGTCTCACGCACTTTAAGGACAAAACATGGCCTTCGTCATTCAACAGCTCGTATATCCTGAGAGTCGTAAAGTCTCCTAGCTTTTTGTAGCATTGGAATTTTTTCCAATATCTGCCGCTATTTATACCAAGAGTGGAAATGATTGCATACGGGTTTGTTTCATTAATACTGGTAAGAAGAGAATAAAATTAACTAATCAGATATTATTTGAAGAGAAATTACGAATCGATAAACTTTTTGAAAGATTAAAATTAAATAATTTAGAGTCACAGCATGCAAACGCGATTAAAACATTAAAATTTGTTCGTACAGCGATATATTCACGTTGGAGACTAATCCGTTACCGTGCATTAATCTCACTGCACATATAATAGAACCGAAATTCATTTTAACAGATCAGGCCCCAAACTTTACTAGCAAATTAATGACGAAATTTGAGAAAGTATTCAAAATTAAACACATTAAGACTACAGCCTCCATCCAGAATCGAATGGATCGCTGGAGCGCGCACATGGTTTTATAAAAGATATGTTAAGGACCAACATAAGTGAAACAAATTCGGAATGGGATAACATTTTAAAAAACATAGTAATGGCTTATAATAATAGAGTACATTCGACCACAAAATTTACCCCCTTTGAACTAACATTCGGACGAAAAGCAAATATGCCATCGGCTATAGGATCAGACATAAATTTCAATCAAACCGAACTTTTTCAAAATTTAAAAATACAACATGAGGAATATTTGGCTGTCGCGAGAAGAATTATCGAGGAAAATAAAAAATTACATTAGAACAAGGTAAAAGAATTAAAATTAAAAGTCTATATCAGGCAGATGATTTGGTGCTATTACACAACGAAAACAAATCTCATAAATTGGGTAGGGAATAGCTCGGCCCTTACAAAATAATTGATATACAGACCCCAAATTATTTATTAGAAATATCGGGCACTAAAACGTTACTTACTCACGGCAACCGACTTAAACCTTTCCACTTTTTCAGGAGTTCACCACAATAGTCACACTGACAATAGAACCAATAGAAAACAAAAATTTGTTAACCGAAACGATCGATAATGCTCTTTTATATCATAACGAAGTCAAAGTTACAATTATCTTTGAAACTGATGAACTGTACTACTACGTAAATATCATTCAAAATTTGTATAACGTAATGACCAAACATTGTTTAAAGTTTAATTGTATTAATAGTGCGTACCTATTGATAACTGTTCGAGTAAGAAATCTTGAACGATCAACATATAAATTAAAAACTTTGATGCATAATCGGCATAAACGAGGTCTCGTCAATGCAATAGGATCGTTATCAAAAACGTTATTTGGCACTCTTGATGAAAATGACCTAAAATTAATTAACGAAAATATGGACAAACTATTTAATGACCAAAATGAGTTAACCCACATAATACAAAATCAAACACTAATATTTAAACAAATTCTTCGGGATAGTCATTTTATACAATTAACCGAGCAATTATCAAATAATTCAAAAGAATTAAATAAAGTCGTAAACAACGAAATACTCGATCGGGATCTTTTGGTTTTGGAAAAATTAATTACGGAACTGGCAGAAAAAATTAATGATTTCTATTACATGTTGATATTAGGAAAAAAGGGCATCATTGATACCACATTAATAGATATTGCGAAATTTATGGAATTGTACAATAAGTTAATGCGAAAAAATGTAATTGCGATAAATAACGATATAAAATTTCAAGAAGTAATAGACATTAGCCGTTTGAACACCATTACAAAACAACGCGCTAATATATCAAATAATTGTACCAATTTTCGAGGAAAACCAATGGCAAATACTACACCATATAACCGTACCAAGAAAAATACAAGACACTTTCATAGCACCTGTATCAGAGAACGACTACACACTAAAGGACAATAATAATTACATTCCAATAAATAACGAATATATAGCTAAGTACTGTAGAGATTCTTCAATAGGTAAAATTTGCGAAAGGACTCAACCAATGGCACATTTCAATACAAAAACTTATGACCCGACAGACAAATGCGAAACTGCCATTTTTTAAATTATCGAAATTACTTTTATTCCTCTGCACGAACACAATAGATACCTGGCCATACCACGGAATCCCATCATTGTTCAAACAATTTGCGAAATCATAAAACAAATCGAAATTACGGAACCGAGTATTATAGCGACCGAAATTGATTATATAATTACGTATGGTAATAATGTAATGAAAATTGGAGGGACCACGAAAGAATCAGAAATTAAGATGACAAACTATAGTTTTGAAATTTTTCTTAGCAACCATGATTTAAATTTATTAAATGACTTTCTTCCTACGGCAAAACAGGTAACTCCAGATTTCAGTATATATCAAAATTCATTCGATACAATAAACAATCGGCTTGAAAATTTGAGAAATCAGCGGAGAATATTAACGACCACCGAGATAATAATTGATATATTGAAATATTTAGGCTACATAACTTTAGGAATTGTAACGATGTATATGTTATATAAATTAGGAATATTTCGATGTTTAGCTAGCTTACTACCCAAAAATATTTGTATTAAATTATTTTGTAATGAAACGACGATAAAAAACGATACGCAACCACAAGTGAGCTACACACACAATATTGGAAATCAACCAGAGGTGGAACTTCTGCAAATTGACAATAGACAACGGGGGCAGTCACCAGATTCATCCGAAGCCACAAATTCAAGAAGGAATACACTAATTGGACAACCAAAAATTATTCGTTTTGGGACAAAACTCAGTCTAAGAAAGGGGGTGTGACCAGGCCACTTACCTCCCCCATATCTGGGTGGCGACGAGACAAGACCTACGCCATCCCAAAGGAATGTCAAAACTAAACAATCCATACAGAGCGAAGATCAGACGAGATTTGTTCCTCTCTCCATCCTCTAAAGTTTCTTAATAACGCGTAGAGTAAATAAAACTTTTAGGAAGTGTAAACGTTTGCTTTAATAATAAATTTAAACTCAGAATTCGCAATTATTTACCGCCGGAACGCAAAGTGCTACATTACGAGTTCCTACCGCGATTCGATTAGAGACATTAATAATTGCTCACGCGTTAACTTTAACTGAACATTTGTCACGAAGTTCACGCGTGGTTTATGGGCGTTTAAATACCGTTGCATGTAAATCTAATTTCTGTCCGCTTCTTGCGAGAAGCGTCGACTGGCGATCACAGGACCATAATTCAGACATTTCATAATTATTCCTCGTTTCAAAATTACCGCGTGAACGCTTTAAACGGAGAGTTCTCAACGAAGAACCTTCGAATACGGGATACACAGACGGCGCACCGAGCGCCCCTTTATATTTTTTAATTGTGACGAAACTCCCGGCGTGACATCATCAAAACAAAAAAAATCAAATACGTGGTTGATGTGCCGTCTAGATATCCCGTGGTCGAAGCCTTGGTCGACGTGTTTTTAAACGAGAACGAAATTGATGTTTGTGATCCTGTGATCGCCAGTCGACGTCTTCCGTGGAAAACGGACAAATTTATAAATTATGTCTCGTTGTGCGCAACGGTGGAATAACGCTTAATCTTCACGTCGAAGAGCGTGACACTTTAACTTATTAAATTCAACCAGTGATCGCCAAAATTTATGTCACTTCAAACTATAACGCGTGGCGCGTAAATTGAATGAGAAAATTAGAAGTTTAATAAAGACTTTTACGACAAAAGAATATACCCAATTAATAAAGACCTTTACTATGACTCGGTTGAATACTGACTTTTTTATATATAGGAGGAGGAAAAGTAACAATAGGACTCTGTTGAGAGTTGAGTATTAACTTTTTATTACTGTCTTAATACTGTTTTAGTACTGAATTCTTTTGGACTCGGCAGTGTCTTTTATACATTTTGATACAGTCGTTTCTTACATTGAGTTTAGTCCAGATACAGTCGTTTCTTCCTTTGAGTTTAGTCTATTGTTTGTATTCTTTTAAAGTTAGTCGGATTCTTATCTTGTTGCTAACCGGATGTGGCTGATAAATGGCCTGGTCACACGCATCTTTTAACGATTGAGCGAAAGCAGGCATCACTACGTAAATGTCGCTACATGACTTTTTTTTTTAGTCGGTATTTCAGACCCTGAGACGCGAAGCCCCATTTAATAACCGGTCTATCTTATTCTTAGGTAATGGAAGCGCTTTTTAATTAACGTCGAACTGTATAATCGTATATTTTTGACATATAATTAACCTCTTTACGCCCTTGGCTATATACTGTAGACAGTTACGAAAATAAATGTATAATCTTTACTAAACTTGCTAGCAGAAAATAAATCCCAATTGTCATAACGCGAGTAAAAGATAAAATGAAATTAAATTAAATTTCTTTGTTGTAATTGAAATTAAAAATTCGTTTCTGAAGAGATTAATTTTATTTGTGAGAATAATTCACAGTCACTTGAGTAAAGTCGGTCTTGCGAACATTGATGCTGATAAACTTCAGGGACAACGGTCAAGTCGAAGGACAGCGATTGAACCGTTCCATTCCTAGCAATGATCGTGGCTTTGCATGTCCCTGAGCGTACCAAATACTGAAATCTTTTCTCGAGTTGCTGAGACTCGTCTTCAGGTTACAGATTACTTTCGATCGACGTGATCACCGCAGAGTTGTCGTCCAACTTGCCCGTTAACCTTGTTGTCGATTTGCTTATCGACGAGTCGCCATCTAATTAGAATCTCGATTCATCTCGAGATCGAGATCTTCGATCTATTAAATGAAGCGAATAATTATCGACTCGATCAAAAATCAATACAGAACGCGTATGTAGATTTTCGATATAGAAAGTATAAAAAAAATCGGCCGTACGTAAAATTCACATTGAAGGAAAAACATGAAAACAGACACAAAGAACTTTTTTACACGTTCTCACATTTGCAAAATAATTTCACGCATTGGAATGATTGAAAGATAATTTTAATTACACATATATTTTCACAATAATTTTACACATTTTACTGGAGCGATTGAGAAATAATTTTACATATTTTCAGAATAATTTTATACATTTTACTAGGGTGATTGAAATTGTTATTTTTCTTTTTTTTCTTAATTTTTGTCATTTTTCAAGGCATGCAACATTGGCACTTCATACCTCCACTCCGGCGAACCGTGGGAATCCACAGTCAATCCTTCAAGTATCATTTTAAGCGCGTGAACAACTAAGTTAAATCAATTTTAAGCTCTCAATCGATCACTGTCACATCTTCAGATCCCAATGATCTGCAAGCCTTGACTCCCGGTAATTTTCTAATTGGTAGACCACTAACTGATGCATGATTTCAGTAGAAATCGACAGAGCTCCATTGTGATGACTTCCAGCAAGAAATTTTGTAGCGGATCAATAGAAAAAATTATACTGATAATAACAATTATACTAATTTGATTGAGAGAACACACGAAAATAATCCATTAACACCTAATCAAGAAAACTAACCATTCTTTCTGCAATAGATGTCAAAAATCTGTTGCAACTCGACACATTCTCTATGAATGCACAGAGAAGATTTCATACGATCAATCCCACCACTGCTCTAATTTCTCAAAATCATCTGAAGAGAATACTTGATGGACATAAATCTGTACTACAAAATATAAGTACCATGTAAGTACCTAGTCTAAAGTACGAGCTAATGACCTCGTTGATGTGACTAAACTTGCACAAAAAAAAAATCTGCCTCATTTTAATATTCTCTCTCAGAGACTGCAACTCTACTCAGGATAACAGATAACCAAAGCAAAAAATTATCTGTTAATAGTTGTCAAACTGGACTACCTGTGTCTCGTGTTTGTGGAATTTTTGGTCAGTAGGAATTGTTATATTTGACAGCGGTACACAATTTCATTTAAAAGTTTCAATTTATATGTTAATTTGTACGTATATGTGTTGAACAATAAATAAATAAAAATTATCTTTCGTAATTTGATTATTCATAATAGTGATACAGTTATTCGAAATTTAAAAATAAATCATAAAAGAAGTATAATAAATTATAGAAATATTAATCGAATTAAAAGTGCATAAGTGATGACAATAATAATATTTAATATTATTGTTCAGTATTTAATATTTAATACTGATAATTATTTTTATAAGAATAATTATTTTTATAAGGGAGTTGTGGAATCTAATCCTCAAAAAATCATGTCCTATTTGATGAGTCCTGTAAATTCAAAATTAGGAAAAATGAATGTATTACAGAAGTATATAAGTATCATCATTTATCAATGTAACGCCGGGCGTCCAATGTTTGCTTATGCTTCGAAATTATCATGGCATGTCTACCGACACTTTCTCCCCTCAAATGTCTTTAGAAATTTCTCCCATGAAATAGAAGGTTTAGGTTAAGTTTAGATTAGGTTAGGTTAGGCTATATATTATATAAACAACCAATCAAATATTCATAGTATAAAACTAATTTACTTAATACTAAACTAATAATTCTTAAATGCAGATAATAGGGCAAGATAAATTCCGCAGAAAATAAAAAACGAGAACACAAGGAAAAGAAAAAAAGAAAATCAAAGCGCGTTAGTAAATTAGTCTTTAAATTTAATAGATTTCAGAAAGTTTTGTGCACAAGATAAAGAGATATCGATATTTTAAAACTTCGTATAGAAATAATCGTACGAGAAATTTTACGGAATCGTAAAGTGGAGGCTTCGATCTTTAAGACTCGTGTAGATATCGTGTTTTCTCCAACAAATCAATCCCGCTGGTGCCAATATTCTGAAGTTTTCAAGAATTGGTAAAAAACAAAGTGAACATACAAGACCTGTGTGTGTAACTCTTTCTTCTAAGCAAGAAGCTATAGCTATCTTGAAATCTAAAAATAAATATAACGGGCCTGTCAAAATTCTAGAAGATTCTGTCCAATATCTTTGTCTTTCCTTCCTTAGAACCTGTTACATCTCTTGATTCTTACCACTCTCCTCTGGACTTTCAAATTCCTATTCCTCTTCCCACAAAACAACTTTTTACTCCTAATATTAAGAAAAATTTTTTTAAAGCTAACTACTCCGTCATTAACGAATACCTCTCAACCATTGATTGGGACAAATGTCTTCATGAATTAACTGTTGAAGAATCTGTCTTTCTATATCACTATTTAAACTTTACAATAGATAATTTTATTCGGACTACGTCTCGTTATCTATTAACCTATTCGTTGTGGTTCTCCCGAGAATTTATATCATTGTTAAAACAAAAAAAGCTTATACATAAAACCTACAAATCCACCAACTCCCTTGCTGATTACGTTTCTTTCTCGGATCTAAGATCTAGATGTAAAAAACTGGCTAAAGTCGCTCCACGGAAACATTTATTCCGCATAATATTAAATCATTTTGGCGTTTTGTCAATTCTCTGAAATCTACAACTGTTCGCCCTTAGGGTTACATTTTGGTGGTAAACTTCTGACTGATGACGTATCAATTACCAATAGCTTTGTTGAATTTTTCGAATCGGTCTATGAGGATGATCAACCATTGCGTGAGTACAATTTTAACTACTTACCATAGACTCCTCTGCAAACCTTAGACTCCTCTAACATCTCCATAAGTATCAGTGATGCTTTACACAGTATTACTATTCTCAATAATAATTCTAGCATGAGCATCGACGGCATCCGTCCTATATATTTTAAATCTTGTTCTTTCATTGTTTCTAGGATCCTTTGGATAATATTTAACAAATCCCTCTCCTCTGGTATTTTTCCTCAATCTTGGAAGCAATGTCTTGTCAGACCAATTCCAAAAACCTCCGATCCGACCTTAATACATTACAGACCGATTTGCATTCAAAATGTCATGCCTAAGATCTTTGAAAATATAATTTCCTGTAAATTATCTTTTCTCTGCAAAAATATCATAATTAACGAGCAGCATGTGGCTTCGTAAGGACGCTCAACCACAACCAATCTCCTCGAATAACATCACAATTTGACAAACTCAATCGAAAAAGGATTGCAAGTTGATGTCATCTACACTGATTTTTGCGAGGCGTTTGATACAGTCAATCATTCAATACGTACTTATGTCCAAACTGCGAACCCTAGGTATACACTCGAACTTACTTAGCTACAGAGCTTCATTACGAATAGAAAACAAATTCAATAATGCTTACTCTAAAACAATATCTGTATACTCAGGGGTTCCCCAAGGTTCACACCTTGGACTTTACTCTTTACTCTATTCGTTAATGACATATCTGAAGCCTTTGATAATTTAAAAATGTATCATTCTGTTTATCATCTTTCCTGTATAAACTTAATTCAAAATGACCTCACAAGATTAAAAGGATGATGTAAATCTAATAAATTATTACTTAATTTTAATAAATACAAAGTTATCAGGTTTAATCGTAAAACTAATTTGAAGATTTTTAATTATTCTCTTAGAGACATCTTGATAATTCTGACTTGATTCGTGATTTAGGAATTCTTTTCTCACATGATTTGTTCTTCGCTGAACATTTCAAAAATATTATATCGCGTATCTTTAGATCTTTATTAGCCTTTTAGATCTTATTCAAAGAACCGCTAGACTTTTCAATGATACAAACACACTAAGATTACTTTACTGCACTTTAGTTAGACCAATCTTGGAATGCGGCTAGCTAATCTGGTCACCCATCTACAATACCTACATTGAAATACCTCAACACAAATTTCTACGCTTGGCGGCTTATCATAGTAGTGATCCTATGCCTAAATATTCTCATAATTACGAATACGTTCTAACCAAATTAAATTTGATCACACTTGAACATCGCAGGAAATTAGCTGACTTGGTTTTTGTCAATAGGATATTTAATGGCCTGATCTCGTGCCTGAATATCATTGAAATGTTTAAACTTAATGTTCCTTCCAGATCACTTCGTCATTCTGAATTGTTTCACATTAAATACCATCGAATATATTATAGCTTTTATAGCTTATATATGACTTTTTAATATCATATATTAACGCTAATAATGCACATTGTTTGATCGATGTTTTTAACCATTCATTTAAATGCTCGTTAGCTTCTTTTAATTTTTCACTCACTCTCATTGTTAGCGCGCCCGAATGCGTGGCGAGATCTTATTGGAATAATTGTTGAGTGGACTGTATATTTTTATTATTCACGCGCTAATGGGGCGTTAGCCCTCGGTAATCGCTTTGTCGAGGATGTCGTATTTGCAACGCTCACGTTGGAATGATGCTACGCTCATAAGGTCCCAGAAGACTTCTTTCGAACTTCGACCCGACACCTGTTGATTACTCGAAATTTCTTGAGACGACTTCGTATGACGAATTCTTTTCCGGGACCGAGGGAGGCGTATATATGATACCCCTACTCCAGGATGGTCACGTGGCTGGACGAAGGCTGAGGTGACGTCGTATGACGTGCCCATATATGGGCAGAAGGACAGTTATATCCAGTCTTTGTTTTTACCTCGAGCCACGAAAGACGTTACGGCGGACTCTTTGTGGCTGACGCAATCCTGGTTCGCGAAGGTTCCATACGCCACGACTCAGGCAGGGTAGAACACTCATACCTCATTACATTTAAATTTTTACAATTGTATCACTTTTTGTAGTAATGGGTATATTTCTTTTTTTTTACCCATGAACATGAATAAATGAATAAATAAATACTTTATTAAATAATAATTCTCTCGTCTTAGGTACAGTTTCGAGTAGATCTTCAATTATTGTAGAAGATATTGAAAATTCCGTTAAGATTTGGTTAAACAACGATCGATATCAACAACGATCAGTATAGAAACAGAAACTTTTTCTATACGTACAACGCTGTTCCGTTTGTTTTTTGTATTTTGTATTTTTATTCTTGTATTTTGGAGTATCTATATCTTTTGATTTCTTAATTTTAAATTTAAATATTTTTTAAAAAGATACAAAAGAGTTTTAAAAGTGAACCGTGATGAGACATATGTGATTAAATCAGATAGTTTTTTTGGAGTTTTAGTGGATTTTTAGTTATTACAAATATTGTATAATACACTTTTTAATATGTTACGTATACTGTTATTTATCTAATGTAATATTAATAATATAAAATTTATAAATTTACAAATTTATAATATTACATTTTGATAACAACTGTGAATAATAATAATAGTATAAATAAATTAGTACCGCAAAAATTCACACGATGTTTTGCG
>KQ435802.1:361269-377752 GCA_001276565.1 Melipona quadrifasciata
TATTAATATTATTATAATATAATACATACATATACATTATATATTACATAATATTACATATATAATACGTATATGTATATAAATATCAAATATTGAAAGAAAATGTATTTTATTAAATAAGTTAATATTGTTCATTGTGCGATATTCGTGCATTATGTAATTTTGATTTACGGTTCATTCTTACTGATAAAAATAATTTTATACAATAGTTACGTAAAATGCTTCATTTTTAAATATCGTTCTATCGTAATTCCTTCAAAATATCATATTGTTTAATTGAAAAATGTTATTTAATTCTACATTATACATTTAACTGAAGTCATTTATATTCTATACGATTCCTATATTTTTCCATTTAAAAAATTCCAAAGATACAAAAGCTATCGATTTCAGAATTCAAAAATTTTATAAATAGAGTTGCTACTGTGTGTTTTCAATAAGTACAATAAACAGCAATTTTATTCTTTCCTTTCTCATTTTTAATCAAGATGTATAAAGGATATATCAATCACAGACACACATATATATGTATATAGCTTTTAATTTGTTATATACAAGCTGTTTTGTACATGGGAAATAGAACAAGGAATGATTCTACATATAAAAATGAATCGGAAAAAAAAAGAATAAATGCCTTTTTTTTAAATCAATTTTGAAAATTTATGTTAACCAGTTTTTAATAAAAGATATTCAAAATATATTTTCTTGAAAATGAAGTTTTAAACAAGAAAATTTCACTTTTTACTTACCTTCCTATTAATTATTCTTTTCTGTTACGTCTAGAATTAGCTACATAAATTCAAGTATACTTGATTTTGAATTTTCAAACTCGATTGTCTCAAAAAATAGTCTTAGATGAAAAAATTTTATTCCACGTTCTTGATATATTTTTTCACGAGAAATCATCTCCTTCTCTATTTTCTACTTGCAACTTCTTTCGTGTAATATAGCCTTTGTTATAATATTTAAATAATGTAATGTAGTTTTTGTTATAATATTTAAACTGGTATTATTATTAATAACAGAGAATCTTGACCTTCAATTGGTTATTAAATTCGTAAAAAAAAACGTAGGATGAAACTTTTTTATTCTAGGTGTTATTTTCAAGAAAATAAACTTTGAAGATGTTTAGCTAAAAGTTGTTTTGGTACACGTTTGATAAATTTTCAGAAACGGACAATCTTACGATTACGGAAAATAACGAATATAATTGATTTTTCCAGCAAAATATTAAGTCTACGTGTTATATTGCTTATACACGAGCATAATAATAAAATTATATGAATTATACAAAGTGCTACTTCTATTTGTTACAAACTACTTAAGTTTTATTTATAATCTACTTGATATGATGATTAAATGTATTTTGTTTCTACATTTTAAAGATTGTAGAATTTTTCTACAGCTTGAAATTACTTACAGCAATGGCTTATGAAAAGAACAAACTAAAGTTACGATGAATGTGATTACAGAAAAATAGTTTTGAATTTGATTTACGAACATTAAAATGATATGAATTTAAAGAAGGAAAGAATTCAAACTTAGGAGAGAATAATGCCACACGAAAGGAATAAAGTTTTTTCGTTTAAGATTTTGTTTCCAAGAAAATGTCATAATATTTTGAAAATTTATCAATTGTACTTGAATTTAGTTAATTCTGCACTGGTCAGAAATAAACAACGAAATTACTCTAAATAAGTAAAAAGTGTAAAATCTGCATTCTAATCGTCGTATTTTGTTCTGTATTTATTTTTGTTACCTAAAATAACATTGTAGGTAATAACACTGGTATAACATCAAGTAATATACAGGGTGTCCCACGACTTATAAAGCAGAAAAATTAGGAGTAAAATTTGTTCATTTTCGATTTTAAGTATTTCTTTAGTTAAATTTATATTAAAAATTAAGTTAATTTTAATAAATTTAAATTAACAGTTTTAATTAAGTTAAAAGTAAACGAAAAATGTGCAATACAATTTTGTCGCAAGACGCTTCGTTTTTGAGAAAATCAATTTAGAACTTCAAGTGTGCGTTTGCTAAACCAATTTCTATTAAAGTGTAGTGGCCTAGGATTCCTCAAATACGGGTTTCGAACACTCGACTAGCAGAAGCCGCAAGTGGCTGCGCGCCTAGCGTCGATGTCCTACCGATCTTCGACGTTAAGCAAGCAGAGTTGTGCAGAACCCCGCTTAGGTGAGTGCGAACCACCACACACACCAGCCCCTTGTGAACAGGCCAGTTATATCTCCACATCCGGTTTAAACCAACTGCATCCAGATAATCCACCACATCACTCCATAGGAATTCTAAACAATAGTTACCAATCATATAAAAGCTACCGGCAAGCCCTGAATAAAAAAGTATCTAAGAAGCATTTGAAGAGTACAGTTCATTCTCGTTAATAAACCTCTCCTTACCGTCGGAAAACTTAAAGTCTTTTAAACATTTAATATTATTTCAAAATTTTCGTTTTCTCTCAAATCACGCGTCGGAACATCGTATATCGCAATATACGCCATTCCGAGTTCCTCCGCGAAGTTCGAGTGATCTTTAAGAATAATAATATATTATTTGTGCAGATTTAGTACCGAACCATTGTCACGGCATTGCGCGAGTTTAAAGCGTTAACAACCGTTGCGTGAAATCAATTATTTATTGTCCATTTCCTAAGGGAAACATCGACTGGCGATCAACAGGACCAAATAAACATTTAAATACAAAGACATTAAATTCAAAGACATTATATTTCTAAATTACTCAAAATCACGTTTAAAGTCAGCGCGCAATCGATCGAAGAGAGTACGAACAGGCTTCGATTCCGGGGTATATAGAAGGTGTACTCAGTGACATTTTTATTTTTCGTTGTAACGATAACCCCGGCGTGACACCCTAGTAGGTTTAAGTTACAATAACAGGCGTCTGGGGTAAGGAGTCGCTGCCATCAGCGCCCCACTGATGAGTCTAGGCAGTGATTCCGAGACGAAACGTAAAACTATCGCTTTCTCTCTCACTCCCACTCCTTACCTAAAATCTTTCCATTCGTCCTCTTTCCATTCGTCCTTCCATTCACCATTCCATAACATTAGTTATCTTTAAAAGAAAATATTGATTCATTGGTCTATTGAACATATTTAAACTCTGTTTTCTTGAAAATAGAATTCTTTGGACGGATTAATTTTATTTTACATTCTTCGTTTATTTTTGCAGGTAGAATGAAATAAAAATTTCATCAGTTAGATACTTCCATGCAGTCCAGAATTATTATTTAAATTTAAATGTACTCGATAGATTTCCGAACTTGAATTTTTGAAAAATGATTCAATTTTATTCCTTATTATTTATATTTGTATTTATAGTCTTATGTTATTATTTATTAACTGTCTAAATTATTTCAGGTGCTGTTAACGTTAAAAAAAAGAGAAAATTCAAATAGATTTATAATGGTTTCAAAGCGTGTGTTCGATGTTATTAGAAAAAATCCTGTGAAGATCATTTCGACAATTTTTTTCACGTAGTATTTGTTTGAACATATTGACGTTCATTCTTTATAATGCAAGTCGACGTTGAAATGAATAGAACGATCTATAATACCTCAGAGTGATTTTAAAAGCTGAAAAAAGAAAATTTAAAATTTAAAGAATTTTTACATTCCAAAGAATGTAAAAATAATATAATGAGGACAGTAATTATTTTATAATGTTCAAAATGTTGGCATCAAGACATGTTTGCACATAATTAACGAACGATTGAGTAGCATTTTTTTAAATATCATATTATTTTTAATATCAATTTTTATACTAATTTTTAGATCTAATATATTACTAATTATATTAGGATGGAAGGATTTGGGATTAATTTTTGAATTATTCAGACAAATAACATATAAATTTTTGTGAAAAAATTAATAATTGAAATTGTTAAAATGTTAAATTGGAGTACTTTATTTTTTAGATTGTCAAAAGAGAACTACTTTATTTTGTGGTATAAATTGTTAGAATGGAAATATTTTTCGTTTGTCGAAATGTTACATCCTAAAACTAATTAAAATATATTTAAAATCTATTTAAAATACACTTTAAAATATAATATTTAAAATACGAATTAAAATATATTTTATTTAAGCCGAGTGGAATTTAAGATACTATAATAGTATTTGAAATATTTATTATATCAGTTCGGGTTATTTGCAGTCATTTTCCTAAACATTCGTTGAGATTTTCCAAATTTATTGGGGATCTGGTTCGGTCGTAAGTCATGAAAAGCTGAATAGATATCTGCGTTCGAACAATCGTGAAATCACATCGCTGCTAACAAACTAAGTACCAGATCGATCATCCAAGTTAAATCTCAGGTTAAACGTTATTCAAATGTTAAATGTAAATCTAGACGAATGAAATTAAAATACGCGTGAGAAACAATATTAGGTATTAACAATAAACTTTGCAATTACTGTAAATACTACATTGTAGTTTTAATAATTACAATAAATTACAAGCATTTTCTTGATATTCGATGATGCTAATTGAAGACGTTATTTGTAAAAATAACCACGTCACGTGATGCAATGTACGTATACTTATTTTAGCAATTTTATGGCATATATATCAATTCTTTCCGTTAATGTCGTTGGTCCTCTATTTTTTTCTGTTTTTCTAAAATCGTAGTTAGTCTTTTTTATTAATTTTTTCTTCAAAATCACCAGCAATATTTTCTAAGTGATTCATACAATTAGTATATCCCGATCTAATTCTATGGAAGATTTTGTGTGCTTTTATATGGTTTATAATTTACAAAAAGAACACTTTTATTATGTACTTTTATTATTGACAGAGAGTTTACTAGACATGTATTTCATACGAATAACAAATATTTACGGAAAATAATATTCGAAATTATATGATACATCTGTTTTTATACACAAATATGCAAAATTTGAGCATTATGCGAAACATGTAAAATGAAAGATATACTTTTTAAATCTTCCACTAATGTTTATTTCATATTTTATTAACAACATATACATTTGTACATTGAAGATTGCATGATATTACTTGACATTTTTATTATGAAATATTATATTGTTCTTCTTATAAGTTCAAAAAATTCTTCATATCGCCATAATACCAATATTGTCTAACAAAATTATTATTCTGGACGAAAAATGTATAATCTTTTTATAGTATAAAATAACTTCATACGTGATTAAAAATATAATACAACATATTTTACAAGTAACTTTTTGATAATTAACTGTCATAAACACAGAATTTATGCAATTTACGTTACATGATTATAATCGGATCATATATAAAAAAAAAAGATTATGTTATTAGTTTGTTAAAAGCGTTTCCTCATAAATCACGATTTTCAAATTAATCTGTGATCTTCAATTACAACGACTTTGATTATCTCATTAATTATATACTACTTGATGATATTTCGTAATCGTAAATAATATATACTTCGTAATAATTCGTAAATAATTAATAATAATGATTTCACGTTAAAATCATAAAATCTCCAGTCATTAGTCGGAATATTTAATTGCTTCAATCCCCACACTTAAACAACGTTTAAGACACTGTTCAAAGGGACGCGATTCAAACATCCTCTTCATCCATCGACCAAAGTAAATTGGGAGTGGTGAACATGACACCGGAGGATTTCGGAATAGTCAACGAATCGGTGGAGACCAAGATGCCTCGACGAGACTCGGAATCACCGGTGACAGTGTGAACGACCATGTTAGAAAGCAATGGCAATGCCTCAGCGTCCACAGTGACAGGTTCATCGGCGAAATTGAACAATGATACCACGACGTCGTTCCCTAGAGTGCGAGTGATGGTCAAAAGTTTCTGGTCGTACACGTTGACTTTGAGGGAGCCTCGCGCGATCACCGGTTGCCTCTTCACGCTCGCCGCGGTCTTGAATTGCCAGTAGGGCGAGTAGTATACCTTCTTCTCATCCTCCAGGTTCAGAGTCTTATAGTTCGGATGCACGGGTAGCCATGTTTTCGAATTGGTGGAGAAACCAGCGCTGGTGCTGTTGTTCCATTGATACGGCGTTCTCTCAGGATCTCTAGACTTGAGGAAGTATCGAGTGGGGCCGGCGTTGCAACCGGCCGGGTCCACCGTCTCAGCGTACGTGAAGTTTCTGTCCACCATCCCAATCTCATCGCCGTTGTACACCACCGAGACGCCAGGCAGAACCATTGACAACTGGGTAATCTGCTGTGCACGTTGGACACCGAATCTCGAGCCCACGCGATGGTTGTCGTGATTGCCAACAACCCAATTCGGAACGCTGCCTTTCGGCACCGATTTCACCCACTTTTCGATCAGTTCTTTAAAGTCCTCCGCTGTGGACTCGTTGCTCAGCTTGTTGATGAACATGAAATTGAAGGGCACGTTGGAGCCAGCGTTGTAGTATTTAATGGTATTATCATGATTAGTATACGCTTCCGTGAGAATCAGCCTCGGGTCAGATTTCGTGCGATTCGAGTGCTCGTCCATTAGTTTACGCCAGCTTCTCACCACATCGTATGTCTCATTCTGATCCACGGTGTAAATGTGGTCCAAGCTGTCGTAATCATCCTTGGGGACGTCGGTTCTGTTGGAGTCCGGCTCGTCCCGAAACTTAGCGTCCTCGAACATGAAATTGATCGCATCGATACGGAAACCGTTGACACCGCGATTCATCCAAAACGTGAACACGTTCTTCATCTCCTGATTGCAAAAAATAACAGTTATTTCAAAAATTTTTCCGGAAAATATCAGTTATTCAAGTTAGAGATATTGATCGCAAAATACAAATTTATGAAAAAGTGACATGTAATAACGGAATTTCGATTTTTAAATACCTTACATGTGACGATTACAAGTGACGAAAACTCTTTCGTTGCCGATAAATACTATCGAAAAGAGAAATTATACTTCAATATAACAGTATAGGTATAACAGTATAAGTATTGTTTTTCATTCAATTAAAACATTTTAAAAACCGTAGAATTTCTTTATTCTTAATAGAATAAATGAGGAAAGATATTTCAATTTGAAATTTAACGAGAAAAGAGAAAGACTAAATAGACTAAATAGACTAAAAATAATAATTATAAAAAAATTCAGTAATTGAAATTTGTTTATCACTTACATTAAGAATATTAATCTCAGAGCGTAAAGAACATTTTTTAAGAAACTACAAAAAATTCTAAAATTAAACATTTTAGTTACAAATAACAGTTACAAGTAACTGAAGATTTTTTTCGCTGCCAGTAATTATTATCAACGAGAGGAATTCTATTTCAGTTATAATAGATATTATCAACAGAAATTTATTTCGATTATTTATAATAATTATCGACAAGGAAAACTCCATTTCGGTCGTTAGTATTGTTTTGCATTCCGAAACAATTCTCCGCGGAAATATTTTAAAATTACTTTTTAATGTAAATCTCGTGGAAATTGACGAAGAAAGAGAACTGAGATAAATTTCTCCGTCAATAATTATTATCAGAAAGTGAAAGAAAGTTTTCCTTATTTTACTTTTATTTTAGTTTTATCGAAATAAATTTGTCTCATCGATAATGGTTATCAGCAACGAAAAAAAATTTTCTTAAAACTTGCAATCGTTATTCGGAATCAGAAATATTTTTTATAGTTAAAAAAATAGTTGTTGCTCTATGATATTTTTGATTCTGGTCATATATTGAGTTGGCAAAATCTTTTTTTTTAATTGATAGACATATATCTTAAAATGTATGTAAATGTATATAGTAAAATATATAAAATATATAATAAACTAACTTTATTTGAAACCGCAAATTTATTATGCAATATGATATCTGATTATTCAAACTCGTTTCAGAGAAAAAAAAATGTTTGTTTGACGTCGATTTCAAAATGGATCGAAAAGGAATATTTTCTTCATATTTTACTATTTCCGCTGTACTGAAAAATTATCTGATGTGTATGCCGAAGTATGGTAAATTGAGGTAGTAATCGTATTCAGAATTTGTTTATTATATTTCACTTCTTAGAAATTTTTTTCGTCGAAAAATATGAGAACTTTTTTGAATACGGAATCATGAAATTATCTGCCAAAAAGCAAAAGGTAATCGAACAAACTCATCAATATGTTAATAAAAATGTTAATAAAATTTTTGTATCTCATGAAAAATTCGTTTTTCATTCCCACATAAAAAAAAACGTAATTACTTTTTGGCCAACCTAATACATAATTATGGTCTCCGAAAAGAACTGAAATGATAAAAAAATTCTATTCGCTCACTTATAATTATTATTTCTACTCACAGAAAACTACAACTTTTATTATTTCTATCCACAAAAAAAATATTTTAATTTCAAAATAAATTATTATTCTCTAACTTTTTTTTCATTTTGTGGTATATATAACAGTATATATTGTAGTATATATGAATATAATTTCTTGCCTGATCCAAAGCCACGCTGCGATAATTCAAGTCTGGTTGACCTGCAGCAAATTGATGCAGATAATACTGCTTGCGCACGTCGTTCCATTCCCAGGCCGAGCCCCCAAAGTTGCTCAACCAGTTGTTTGGCGGTTGTCTCTTCCCGTTGACAATCTTCGCGTCCCGCCAGACGTAGTACTGGTCGTACGGTTTGATTCTTTGAATGCTCTTCTTGAACCATGGATGCTCGTGAGAGCTGTGATTGGGCACAAAGTCCAGAATCACTTTGAGCTTAAGCTTCCTGGCCTTGGCTACCAGTTGATCGAAATCGGCCAGAGTTCCATAACTCGGGTCGACGTCCGTGAAGTTGGCGATATCGTAGCCAAAGTCGACTTGCGGACTCGTGTAAATTGGCGAGAGCCAGAGGGCTTTCGCGCCTATGTCTGCGACATGTTCTAACTTGCTCGTGATACCTTTCAGATCGCCGATACCGTCTCCGTTGCTATCTTTGAAGCTTCTCGGATAGATTTGGTACACGATGATGTTCTTGTACCAGTTTACGTTTACCGCCGCGGTCCACGCGACGAACAGGAAACACGTTACGAGCGTCAATCGAAACATGATCGAATTATCTGAAACAATGAAAATGCGGTCGACATTTTATAAATCACGGCGCGATAAATTATCTGTTTGCATGCACGTCTTGCTATAAAATTTTCTCGTTAGTACTTGAATACTATCTCGCCAAATCATTTTTATTTGTTTTTCTTCTTTTCTTTTTTTTTCATTTTTTGTAGACAAGAAAATTTCCGCGAATTGTTTTTTATGTTGCTGTGTATCATCAGAGGTTTTTTCATGTCCGATAGGTGTTCCTTGATAGACGTTAACTGGTGATTACTTAGATTCGTTCGTTATAAATAGTCGAGCGTTAAAAATTTCGTCTTCTTGTATCGCTCGCTAGCCTTTCACCTCTTTAGAGTGATAAGACGAAGTCGAACGTAGAGAATGTTCTAAATGCTCGCAGTATTATTCAATAAATTATCCCTGGCAATGTATTTCAAGCTCGTTGCGATCGGTGAGGAATCCTCTGTTTTAATTATTTGTTATACATTATTACAAATCATTTTATTAAGTACTATAGATATTATACTATAGATACAAAGTTCTACTATTAAATTGTATACTTCAAAAATAAATTTGAATTATAAACTTTGTAATTCAAGTTGTATACTTTAAAAATAGTGAATTAAATAATATATTATCTTATTCAGCTAAATGTTAATTGAAACTACTGAGTATTAATTTATTTGAACATGAAAATCATTTTTTCTTTTTGTTATTTTTGTTTTTTGTTATTTGCCTATTAAATGAAACAACTTTTCATTTTGTTCTTTATTCTGTATTTGAATAAATTTTTGTTCAAATACAGAAATAATAATTTCTAGAATAATGTAAAATAATTTCTAGAATATTTAACCTAGTAAATATTTTTAGAATTAAAATTAAAAAATTACGTGTTTAAAATTAAATAAATTATATAAACACTGTAAATGTGTGTCATGTCATAAATGCGTATTGTATTTCCAGTACTGAATAAAATAGTATTTAAAACTGAGAATAGAAGTATTTGCATTATTTTGCAATGTTACGTCGATCAATTTGAAATAATTATTCATTTCTATTCTGATTGAAATATTCGTTTGATTTTACAAGTACATTCACTATGTATTTCAATCATAATATTTTTGAAGATAAACTTGAAATGATTATTTAAAATAATCGTGTCACAATGAAATATTCCATCGAATTTTCATGATATTTGAAAGATCAGAATATGTCTTACATAATGCTTAACAAATACGACAATACGAAGTGAGATTATTATAGAAATTTCCTAATTTGTTCAGTTTCACAGGACTTGTTATGAGGCCACGTTGAAGCAACCTAATTTTTCGTTTGAAATGTGAACATTACTAAAGACGAGTCACCAAAATAAGTATGTAAATATTTGTTTCTCCTACTTTTTCTTATCTTTTGAATTAATAATCATGAAAAATATTGAAATAATGAAATATATTTGAAACGGTCAATAATTATAAAATATATACGGTTATATATATATATATACGGTTATAATATACGGTTATATAATTATAAAATAAACATTTCATGCAATTGTATTTCATTATGTTGTAATTCGTAATTTAGTTCTTTCATTTAATTAAATTACACAACGTAATTCATAATTCAGATCTTTCGTCCAATTACAGTTTAATTCGTTTTTACAATTGGATTACAATGACAAAACGTAACGTACTTGAATCAGAATTAGTATTTAAAAAGTAAGAAGATGTGAAAAAGCGGAATTCAGAGGTAATAAAATTTGGAAAATGACGAGGAAAATTTTCAAGGCACGGAAAAAATTAATGTTAATAGTGAACGTGTTGTTATTCATATTATATGTAAATTCATATTATGTGAACATTCGTTTTAAACAACAAACATAAATTTAAAAAGAGAAATAAGTATCTTCTTTATCAAACTTATAAATAATAGAAAATATTACTTGAGAAAAGTTAAATGAAACGTTACAAAAAAAAATAAAATAAAATTTGAAAAAGTCAATACAGGAATAAAATGATGCATTACCTAATAGTAGAGAAATTTAAAAAAATATATTCTTAGTTTATTATTAATTATAACTTATAAAATCGCACTAATCGAAATCACTAATTTGATAAAAATTATCAGCCAATTTTAAATTTATTAAACAAATACTCTTCTTTCAGATATTTTATCAATAAGTTTGCTTGATTTTAATAAACTAGTCATCGTCGCATAAGAGTTATTGATGAAGGGAGTAGTGTGTCGCATTTAATAAAAATTCTTTCAATTAGATATCCATCGACCAAAGTTTTGTTGTGATCGATCCCTAAAATATTGAAGCATACAGAGTTCGGCAATATCGATCCAAATCTCGGAATTTTAAGTCTAATATATTGCATTTCAGTTACATAGTAATTTAAGTATGCTATAATTCAAGTATACTATAATTCAATTACGTTCGTGGTTATAATAATTAGCAATTAAATTAATTAAGAAGTTTTGAACTTAATTTAATTTAGTAATTAGTTACAATGTAATTGCAAATTTTTTTTATATATAATTACTATCGAGAAATTTCAATTTTTTTGAAATATATAAATGTAATTCTTAGCTTTATATTTCAATATTTTTTAGATCAAAATGTTACACAATAATGAAGTTAACTTCACAAATTATTTTAATTGCTAGTCGCTATCGCTATAAAGAACTAAACATCTGAACTAAAAAATTTCTATTACTATAATTTGCAAGTAGAAACATAGAGATTTTTTCGGTATCTCAACTATTTATTTAATGATTTACAAACGTTTAAAACTACTTCAATTTAAAGCTACTTCAACATTTCATTACTTCAAACTTTTAAAGTTTCATTTTTATTATTCGATTATTTTTCAAAGGAAAATAGATCGGAAATCATATCTATGACACGTGTATTGCGACAACATACCTACGTTTTTGCATCCTTATTAATGTACGTCGCGACGATAACGTGACGCCTCGTGGACGATAGTAGAGTGTCTAACATTGATTGCGACATTAACGAGTAATGGCAATCTTTACTCTGTTGCACCCTGCATATCAATAACGTACGTGTGATTCCTACAATACCTAGAATTTTTCATCTCTCAGATTGCTGTTGGGACTTTCGGATCGTCTTGTGACAACTAATCGTTGCGCACGTTGCAACAATTGTCTGTACACGTGTTGTGGACGTGACAATACAAAGATGGCAACACTTTAAAACGTTGAATGCCATGAAGGTCACCGGTGACCGGCGAATCGAAGATTAGTAAAAACACATAATTCGATTAAATGTTAACATTTGCAAATTTTTTTTATAGCTTCGTTTCACTACAATGGTGTGAAGAAATTAATGTAGTACAAAGCATACAAAAATTATTTTATTTATAATATGTATGCGTTAATATTATTCACGCATATTGTGATATATCGTATTAAAGCACTGCAAATAAAGAAAAGATAAATATAAAAGATTAATACAGATCTTCACAATGTGATGACATTTTTGGTACAATTCTTTTCTTTTGTTCAACTTAATTGTTTTGAATTTTATTCATAACATTTTCTATAAAATCGTCACTTGATCCTGGTTTTCTTACCATTTTTTTTTTTTTTTTTCATTTCATGGCACAGTTTTCTTTATAGGCTTGTACGTGAAGAAATGTAACCTTCAATTTTTCACTATATCGTAAAAATAAAATACCTTAAGAAGTAAAATCAAGAAGTGAAAATCAAAGAAACGCATTTGAGCGCCGTGGAGGTCACTGGTGACCCCCAGTAAACATGTTTATATAATTCTACTTATCTGTTACAGATAATATTTCAATGTCACGCCGGGACTTGCGTAAGCGACAAAATAAAATCCTTTGTCTGTGCGCTATCTAGATATCCCGTTATCGGAGTCTCGCAGCAAAACGGGGTTCCCTAATATGTATATATGTCAACGTAAATTTCAGCCAGGAAGAATTTAAATGTCGAATAAGTAAATGGTTGGTCCTGGATCGCCATGAATGTCTTCCGTAGAAGGTAAACTAATGTGTATAAATGTCTTTTTTTTACGTGATGCGCAACGATGATAAACGCTTTGATTTTCACGTTGATGAGTGTGACACTTTAGTATTTCATACGAAACTTAAACTACACTAAATTAAATCTTTTAAATTAAATAACACTTTAGCCCGTACCACTTAGTGCGTGAATTTAATAGAAAATAACGTGCAATTATTTAATCTAAGAATAACATATAAAATAGTGATATTAACGATCCTTTCACAGAAGGAGGAAATTATGGATTCAATCAGTACTCTTATACTCGCGATATGACACGGTTAAGAGTTTTATAAAGACTTTTTTTATTGAGAGCTCGGCAGTATCTTTTATACATTTGTTTTAGCTATGGTGGGAGCAATCTATTGTTTTAAATTCTTTCGAAGTTAGCGAAGCATCATCTTGTAGCCGGATATGATAGATAATCGGTGTCCTCACAGTTTTGAATTCTTTCGGAGTCAGTGAAGTTTTATCTCGTTGCTATCCTGAGATTTCGCAGGAAAATTATCCAACTTGACTCAATTCGCATTTTCGTGTACCTCTGTATAATTCCTATTCATACTTTCCAAATAAATATTTTCAATATACTTACACTGTCAAAGATATACATTATTGTCAAATAAAATCAATTTTCAAATACTATCTTAATTCACAGCTATCACAAATTTAATTTTAAAACTTTGAAAGATTGTATTATATATATGTTAACGGCAATGAAAAATTAAGGCAGTGAAATCTGTAGTTATCTCTACCGTATTATTTATTACTTATTTATTATATATGTAGGAACGAAGTGATAATACATCTAAAAAAAAATATAAATTCAGTCGCTTTAATTATTTTTCTCGCTTCGGGAAAAGTAAAAACGAAAACGATACGATGAACGATCGAATGATGCTTACGTGATCAATCGCCAGTTTTAAGCTTATCTATTTTACTTGTCTTCAATTATAAAAGATGTTATTTTTTATATAAGTATTTCAGTCACCGTAAAGATTTATTAAAGAAAATAACTGAAAAATAAATAAACCAAGAAATTACATTTATAGAAAGTAATGATATTACTTGCGTAACTCTGCATAATAGATAACAGATAAAAAAACTTAAAAATCATTTATTATAGATATCTATTTTATCTGTCCAAATAAAAAACAACCTTATTCTTGAAAATCAGAGGTATGAAATAAATTATTTTTGATATTTTATTTGAATGATTTTTATTTGAATAAAAAATTTGTCTATTGTTCATGATAAAAATTATGCTTTTAATTGTTCATCTTCTTATTCGAATAGAAAGTTTGCTCAAATTATCCGATTCTACTTCTTCGGAGTAGAATTAATTTCGATTATTTTCACCGATAAATTGAATTTCACCATTTAGTAATTTGAATTTCACTTTCTTCGAACTGCGAACACTGCATGAAGATATACGATAACGATAAGATATGCAAGCATGTGTTTTCATTCAAATTCTGTAAAATAAGCAAATTTTGTATTAATCTTTATATGAACATTGGATCAGTTTAACCTACATTTATGAAATTACAAATTCCTACAATATTTTCTTGTGAATTGATTGTGAGAATTTGTCATATTTTCAAACATCTCGTAAATATTAGCAATCTTTGAAAAAAAGCAAAAAATAAAACTACTTAGTACACTCAAAAAATACTTTGGTATACAATCTCATCGTTTACATAGAGAATGATTATGATGTTGACATGTTGATAAACATACATCAATTAAATTGAAATTCACAAATTGCCAATGCAAATAAAATTTCTACACTATTACAAACAACTATTTATATTATACATGATTATAAAAATTATTTGTATTATATACAAAAATAAATAAAAACTAAGCACTAAAATTATAATGTAAATATATATTTATTTAATAAGTCATTAAAATAATAACTCATAATAAGGAAATAATCTGAATTTCATGTTTACATTCAAGTCTTCAAAATATATTGGGACAATTTGATTCGGATTTACTTAATTGTGGCCATTTATAAATTCCGTACAATAATTAATAAAATGATCTACAAATACAGTTTCATATAACAAATATTTGAAATAGAGGTCATCTCACCGTCGAGTTTGAAATATGTTGTCAAGGATAATCTACTGAAAAATATTACAACTAAAGCAAAAAATAGAACATTCTATTATTGGTCTTATCGTTTTAAAGAGGTGAAAGGCGAGTGATATAAGAAGATGCAATTCTTCGTGTTCGACTATTTATAACGAATCAAGTATTCACCAGGCGAATTAACGTCTAACAAAGAAGATCTATCGAGTATATAAAAATATTCGAAGTTATAGAGAAGTGTAATACAGAAATCTCGACACAGTCTTTCTCTATAACAATCAAAAAATAAATAAAATCATAATCGTTCAAACAATACAATTATATATGATGTCCAACTATTGTCTTGTTATCATTCACAATCACGTTTGTAATGTTAATATCTGTTGAGTTGATATTCGATAAACAACTGTGCAGACAAACAGACAGTTAATCCCGTTACGTTTTATAAAGTGTCGACCGCATTTTCATTACTTCAGATAATTCGATCATGTTTTGGTTGACGCTCGTAACGTGTTTTTTGTTCGTTTCATGGGGCACGGCAGTGGACGTAAACTGGTACAAGAACATCATCGTGTACCAAATCTATCCAAGAAGCTTCAAAGATAGCAACGGGGACGGTATCGGCGATCTGAATGGCATTACGAGCAAGTTAGAACATGTCGCAGACATAGGCGCGAAGGCCCTCTGGCTCTCGCCGATTTACAAGAGCCCGCAAATCGACTTTGGTTACGACATTTCCAACTTTACGGACGTCGACCCGAGTTATGGAACTCTGGCGGATTTCGACAGGCTGGTAGCCAAAGCCAGGAGATTCAAGCTCAAAGTGATCATGGATTTCGTGCCTAATCACAGCTCTAATCAGCATCCCTGGTTCCAGAAAAGTATACACAAGGTTAAGCCGTACGACCAGTACTACGTCTGGCGGGACGCGAAGATCGTCAACGGGAAGAGACAACCGCCAAACAACTGGTTGAGCAACTTTGGGGGCTCGGCCTGGGAATGGAACGACGTGCGCAAGCAGTATTATCTGCATCAATTTGCTGCAGGTCAACCAGACTTGAATTATCGCAGCGTGGCTTTGGATCAGGCAAGAAATTATATTCATATATACTACAATATATACTGTTATATATACCACAAAATGAAAAAAAAGTTAGAGAATAATAATTTATTTTGAAATTAAAATATTTTTTTTGTGGATAGAAATAATAAAAGTTGTAGTTTTCTGTGAGTAGAAATAATAATTATAAGTGAGCGAATAGAATTTTTTTATCATTTCATTTC
>KQ435803.1:0-18697 GCA_001276565.1 Melipona quadrifasciata
GAATAATACGATTAGGTTTCGAATTCGGCGAATAGATTATTGTCGTAATTATAGTTGGTCCATTTCCGTCTTTTCTCATAGAATATACAATTTCGTGAACATTTCCGTGAATATTATCGTATTCATGAATCCCTGCAGTTCAATCGAATATTTTTAACCAGATTCGCGGAATACATCGAAATCGACAATTGCCTGCGATGTCCTCTACTAATAGTTGTACCTTGAGTTTCGTTATCATAGTTGGACCATTTCCGACTTTTCTCATTGAATATACAATTTCGTGGACTTTTCCGGAAATATTAACGTATTTATGAATCCATGCAGAATGCTTTAGTTGAATCGGTGATTCCTAATCACATTTGCGAAATTCATTGAAAACAACAATTGCATGCGATGATGTGTAGTCATATTTGAAATTTTAGTTTCGTAATCATAGTTGGACCATTTCCGACTTTTCTCATAGAATATACAATTTCGTGAACATTTCCGTGAATATTATCGTATTCATGAATCCATGCAGAATGCTTTAGTTGAATCGGTGATTCCTAATCACATTTGCGAAATTCATTGAAAACAACAATTGCATGCGATGATGTGTAGTCATATTTGAAATTTTAGTTTCGTAATCATAGTTGGACCATTTCCGACTTTTCTCATAGAATATACAATTTCGTGAACATTTCCGTGAATATTATCGTATTCATGAATCCATGCAGAATGCTTTAGTTGAATCGGTGATTCCTAATCACATTTGCGAAATTCATTGAAAACAACAATTGCATGCGATGATGTGTAGTCATATTTGAAATTTTAGTTTCGTAATCATAGTTGGACCATTTCCGACTTTTCTCATAGAATATACAATTTCGTGAACATTTCCGTGAATATTATCGTATTCATGAATCCCTGCTGAATGCTTCAGTTCAATCGGAGATTTCTAACCATATTCGCGAAATTCATCGAAAAACATCTATTGCATGAGATGATCTGTAGAAATAGTTGAATCTAGGGTTTCTTAAACATAGTTGGACAAATTCTGACTTTTGTCGTTCAATGTACATTTTTGTGAACATTACCATGATGCTTAAAGTATTCAAGAATCCATGCTGACGGCTTCAATTGAATCGATGATTTCTAACCAAATTCGCGGAATTCATCGAAAACAACAATTGCATGCGATGTCCTGTAGTAATACTTGAAACTTGAGTTTCGTAATCGTAGTTGGACTATTTCCGATTTTTCTCATTGAATATACAATTTCGTGGATATTTCCGTGAATATTAACGTATTTATGAAGCCCTGCTGAATGCTTCAGTTCATTCGAATATTTTTAACCAGATTCACGAAAATCATGGAAAACAACAATTGCATGCGATGACATGAAGTAATAGTTAAAACTTGAGCTTTGTGAGGATAGTAGAAAAAATTCCGCCTTTTCTCATAGAATATACAATTTCGTGGACAATTTCGTAAATATTAACGTATTTATGAAGCCCTGCTGAATAATTCAGTTCAATCGAATGTTTCTAACCAGATTCGCGGAATTCATCGAATACAACAATTGCATGCTATGATCTCTAGTAATATATGAAAATTGAGTTTCGTAATCATAGTTGGACTATTTCCGACTTTTCTCATTGAATATACAGTTTCGTGAACATTTCCGTAAATATTAACATATTCATGAATCCCTGCTGAATGCTTCAGTTCAATCGGAGATTTCTAAGCATTTTCGTAAAATTCATCAAAAACAGCAATTGCATGCGATTATCTGTAGAAATAGTTGAAACTAGGGTTTCGTAAACATAGTTGTACAAATTCTGACTTTTGTCGTTCAATTTACAATTTCGTGAACATTTCCGTGAATATTATCTTAGTTTTGAATCCCTGCTGAATGTTTCAGTTTAATCGATTATTTCTAGCCACATCCGCGTAATTCATCGAAAACAACAATTGCAAGCGATGATCTCTAGAAATAGTTGAAACTAGGGTTTCATAAACATAGTTGGACAAATTCTGACTTTTGTTTTTCAATGTACAGTTTCGTGAACATTTCCGTGAATATTATCGTATTTATGAATCCCTGCCAATTCTTCAGTTCAATCGAAGATTTCAAACCAGATTCGCGAAATTCATCGAAAACAACAATTGCATGCGGTGATCTGCAGTAATATTTGTATCTTGAATTTAGCAGCCCAAGTCCGACAATTTCCGTCTTATTTATTGGCACTTCCAATTTCGTGTTTCTGAAGCTATTTACCAATACGCCCTGGCGGATTTGATTTAATCAACGGTCTCCAACCGTAATCGAGTAATTCTACGAAACTAACAATTGCGTGCTGTATAGTTTAGTAATCTTTAAAACTTGAGTTTCGGAAACACAGTCCGACAATTTTCGAATCTTCAAATAGATCTTTCAATTTCGTGAACTATTTCGTGTTTCTGAAGCTATGTAGCAATTGTTACACCCGTCCTCGCTTCAGACTCCGATTTCCAACCATAATCGTATCATTCATCGAAACTAACACTTGCATGCTAAATGCTTTAGTAATAGTTGAATCTTGAGTTTCGGGAGCATATTTCCGCATTTTCCGCCTTTTCTAATAGTTCTCTTAATTTCGTGAACCATTTCTTGTTTCTTAACCTCTTATCCAATTGCTACGTGTGTGACTCTTAGTCTTGTATTCGAGCCAACACGTATTACTACGGGCCCATGGTACATCGTTCGATCCAAATGTAAATATTACGCTAATGGCCCCTAGAACAATGGTCGTGCCAAATGTAAATATCACGTGCATTGCCGGTCTTTCGACGTTCGCTTCTCGTGATTAATTTTTATTATCTCTTTGTATCATAATCTGTTACATGTTATTCTTGCTCACGTTCGCTCGTTGAAGTATATTTTCTCAGATATTAAAGAAGTATCCCCACATGATGTTTCCAAGAGGCTGATTTTGTGATGTGAACATTGAGATTTATTTTGATACTTTTGCTAGCGATGGTCACAGTAGTGACATTATACTTTCTGTGCTAAGAAATGCAAGCGATTAGTTATTGATGATATCTCTGACGGAGATCAACTACCAGAGGCCTGTATTTGGAAGGAAGTAAGAAATAGTCCAAAAATCTGGAACGATACGGTGATTCCTAATAGAAATTTTCGTACGGAATTATACCAGAGAGGCTGCACGTGAAACAATGTGCTCATTTTCCTAAACATATTGGACCCAACAGCATCAAATCAAAAGTTTGCACGGAAAATAAAACACATAGTGAAGCAACGTGGGAGTGCATGTGGTGCAATGTTCCATTACGTGTACCAGTATATTTCGAACGATATCATACCATTGAAGATTATTAATTTTTTGTTATTAATTTTTTTATTCTAATTACGTAAACTGCTAGTTTATTCAGTAATTGCAAATAAATGTTATTTGTTTATGTTGTATTTTAGTCATTGATAATAAACCTTTTGTGGTATATTTACCACAATTATTACATCAGGTTGTAATTTCTTATCAAATATTCCACAAAATTAAACCAGTTTAATCTTACACCAGTATTTACTTTCCGTAACTCGTGCGCGTTTGGTACAACTTAGGACCGACATTATGCAATTGGTTGTTTTATTGGTAACGTCTTTCTCAGTTTTGCTGGTCAGTACGTCCCCGATTAGGAAATGGCTAGAGGTCAGTGCCATGAAGTCATTCGAGTCAGCGGATATGGGAGTAATAGGCAGGGAATTCAAAATGGCTTCGATTTCGATGAGACACGTATTTATTTCTTCGAACGTTAGTAATTGATTTCCTACAGTTTTTATAAGATGTTTTTTCTTTGATTTTACCGTGGCTTCCCAAATCCCTCCGAAATGTGGTGCGCGTGGTGGGTTAAAATGCCACGTTACCTGTTCTCTTGTTAAATAATTGCGAAGGATCGCATCTGTATTATCAATTAATTGTGAATGTATCTTCCGCAGTTCACGATTCGCGCTTACAAAGGTTTTCGCATTGTCAGAAAATAGATGTTTCGCTTTTCCGCGTCGCGCAAAAAATCTTTTTAATGCAGCTAAGAAGACTTTAGTAGGTAGGTCGCTTACCGTCACTATGTGTACCGCCCTTGTGGCAAAACACACAAAAATGGCCACGTATGCCTTTATTGCCTTAGTATTGCGCCACCTTTTTTCTTTTATGAGGATTGGACGGCAGTAATCTATGCCCATGATTACGAAAGAACGTTCAAATGTTACGCGCTCAATGGGAAGGTTTCCCATTTGGTATGTGTGTAGTGTCGGCTTTGTTCTGCGACAAAAGTCGCAAGCAAAGTCATGCATGTCCTCGTATATTTTTTTACCCCTTGAATGCCGCCGATTGGCATTTCGCCAATAAAGTACTTTTGTCGGATGGCATTTAAAGTCGCTTGAGCGCCTGTATGAAATTGATTAATGTGGTGCTGTTGAGTAATGAGTTTTGTAATGTGGTGATTTGTCGGTAATACAATCGGTTGTTTTGGGTCCGATGTGATGCTCCCGCGCGCGCGATACTCCCCCCCCCCCCCCACACACACACACGAAGAAGTCCCATCTCGTCCACGAAGGGATTTAGTGCGCGTAACCTGCACTTGTATTTTATCCTTTGGTTCGTAATGTTTATTGAAGGAAATCTTTGAATTATATCCCGACATGAATCTAGCGCTGTGTTTAATACGGTCATTGTATGTTGCTCCGGTATTTCAATGTGAGTCAATGTCTGTGTCGGCCACGATTATACCAGAGGCGGTTGTTAGCTCGACGGAGTCCGTGCCTCTGGAAACTGTCCGCGAGATTATGCTGTGATGGTACGTGTCGCCATTGCGAAAATTGTATCTCTTGTTGGATCTGAACTACTCTATTCGCTACAAAGGTTATGAGTGTGTGAGGTGACGTTTTGATCTAATGTAATAAAATCATGGAATCGGTCTACAGGATTGGTTCTTCGATTGGCATTTTTAAAGCGTTTAGTGTGTTAGTTACTGGTTTGGTTAATAGTACGGCGCATAGCTCAAGTCGCGGCAGAGTTTGCGACTTGACGGGAGCTACCCGGGATTTAGAACAAATGAGATCTACAGAGGTGACGCCTGATCGGTCAGTTGATCTCAGGTACAAGCACCGTATGCTCTTTGATTGGCGTCGCAGAACTCGTGCACCTGTATGTGTATCGCGTTGTCTCTTATTATTCGTCGCGGAACGGTTATTTCTTGTAATTGTATCAGTTGTGATTGAAATTGATGCCACGCGTGGTGTAATTGCGCAGCGATTGATTCGTTCCAACTGATTTCCAATTTCCACAATTCTTGCAAAAAGAATTTTGCCTTGACGATTACAGACCTGAGTAGTCCTAATGAGTCGAATAATTGTGATATGCGATAACATACTTCGTTTGGTTACCCTCGGCTGATATTGGATTTTTCGGATGTCATATCGTAGAATGTCGATTTTACGATGCCACGATAGGCCGAGTGTTTTTTTTGCTTGGTCGGTCGCGATGGTCAGTACGGAAATGTCGTCGTTCATTACCGGCTGAGGCACTAAACCTTGATGGTTTGATGACCATTGGCGTAGATCGAAACCTCCATTGCTCGCGAGTTGTGTAAGCTTATGCCTGAATACAAGGGCATCTTCGTACGTATCCGCGCCCGTAATTAAGTCGTCCATGTAAAAATCGGACTGGAACGTCGCTGCGGCTCCGACTGTGTCCGTCCCCGTCGCCGGCTGCGAGTTGGTGTAACTTTCGCGACGTAAGGTGCAGAAGCTGTCCCGAATGTCACTGTGTTCAGTTGGTAGGTCAGTAATCGTCCTGGCAGAGTATTCTTTAGTAATGTCTGTCGGATGGGTCTACTTGTATCTGTCTGTACATTTTTGCGATGCCCGCGGTAATCACGAATTTGTGTTTTCGAAATCGTGTAAGTAGTGTGAATAAGACATCCTATACGGTCGGTCCGGTCATTAATGCTTCATTCAGTGCGAGTCCGCTCGACGTCTTTACTAAAGCGTCGAAGACTACGCGTAATTTTGTTGTCAAACTGTCCTCCTTTTGCACAGCATGGTGAAGCAGGTAGTAGCCTTCGGTGGTTGCCCCTTGTTTGAGCCTTGTCATGCCCAAGGGTATCGTATTCCTGCATGAATGCCCGATATTGTTCGCGTTGTATCGGTTTACGAGCGAATGCCCGCTCTAATGATTTAAATCGTCCTAAAGCTAATGCGTATGAGTCCCCTAACTCGTAGATTTTAGAATTAAAAGGCAACCGAACGATGTATAGCCCCTCTTGAGAATCGCGTCGCGTATGCTGTGTATAATGACTCTCACACAGTTTCTCCTCTTCCGAGAATTTAGTTAACTGTTCGTGTACCTCACTAGTCGTCACGTAACACCTGATTGCAGGTGCACTTGTGTGCGCAGCTCGATCTCCGGTCACGACCCATCCCAGCAATGTTGTTCGGGAGAGTTTCCATGCTACAATACCTACGGTCTGGGTATAAACACGTCCGGGATAATTTATTGGCTTCTAAGGACTTAGTTGGAATGTGTCGCCAGAAAACCCTGGCCACATGGCTACAGTTTCTCCTAAGCAATAAACAAACAAAGCTATTGACCGTGGATTGATGCATGGCGTCAACTTCCCCGAACGCGTGACGAACCCGGGCCAGCGAGATCGCCCACGACGGCCACGTGTATCTGGCCCTTCGTGCCCCACCCTTGACCCGCGATTTTCCATAGCCGAAGGAAGGGGAACCGAGGAGACGTTCGGGCTTTCCTTCGGCTTCTAATTCAGAATCATTACGACTTCCGAAAGCTAAAGTTCAATCTCTCTCGACATAAAGTTGCTAGGGGAAAAACCCCTATCATTCAGCGTGCGAAAAATATACAGTCCACAAACTTTCCTAAACACGATCTCGTCTCGCTAACGCGCGCGAACATTGGTCCCACAGTAATTTCCAAAATATCTGTGCCCCTAAACCGTCGATACTCGATGGCGCTTGGAAACCCGGATCCACTAGCTGTGCGTGGGAATGGTTGAGACGGAACGATGTTTGAGATGCAATCCGCGATTAGAAATTCTAATGGTTGGGTAAACCCGGAGGTACACGATTGTATTTGTGCAGTCGTACGTTGATTTATGTATGACGTCATGGTATTCATGCCAGTGATGGGTAAGTGAATGGGTTGTTTGGCAGTTGTAGACGTTTTGCAAACTTAGCGGTGATAAAATTTGCTTGAGAGCATGAATCGAGCAGCGCACGACACTGCTTAGGATGTCCGAATCTATCCCGGATATCAATTATCGCTGTAGCAAGCAACATTCGAGGTTCAACAGGCAAGTCATGTGGCCATGCGTTGGACTTTTCCTATCCGTCATCGAGTCCAGGTGCAGTATCGTGTGGTGCCTTTCTTGACACACTCTGCATGCACCCGATCTGCACTCGTATAGTGAGTGTCCCCTACGTAAACAATTTGTACACAACCGAAGCTCTTCTACTAATTTGACTCTCTCGGCTATAGTGGATCTTATGAATTTCTCAAAAGTGTACGGCGTGATACCGCTGGCATAGGTAGCATTGAGCGCTGACCTGAGTCGAGTACACGCGTGATGTAGAAAATCTATACCCGGGGTAAGATCTGGAATCTCGCGGGGTAAACAGTTGCTCGGTACGCGGCACTCTCTATTGATATGGATGGTTCTAAGTGATTGCAACAATCGTGAAGGAAATCAAAAAATTCCTGTATTACCGGAAATTAATGTTCCCTAAATGTTCCCTCCATTTTATATTTGTCTCATTGTCTAATCGAGAGAGACAAAGATATATGAGTAAAGTGTCTGCGGAAGATTGGTCAAAGGGTGATAATGGGCTTCGAATTGCGTGACGAAGCTACGAAGTTCCCGATGATTTCCTCTAGGTACGGCGGGCATATTGAATAACAAACGAACGTGGTTCGCGGCAATGATAGCTGGTTTGTTATATAAGAGGTTTAGTAACTCCCACGCGTGAACAACTATTGATATATAGAGTGTGAGCGGATTTATTGTCCAGCGATTTTTCTCGTAAATGATAGATGTGTGGACATATAAAGGAGGACAATGTTGTACAGTTCTTTTATATACAATGTAATGGTGCATAAACATCATTTTCATAGTGTTATAGTGTTTTGGGGGATTTAAAGGTAACCTTTTATTTTTTCATTGGAATTCCATATTTTTCTATATGAAAATGAATAATAAGATGAATTCAACAATGTTCCATTCAATTCACACATGGTCAGAAACGAAAGAAATATCTAGGGAATTGTGCATTTTTGTATTTACTTGTGATTCATACTGAATTGAAATTTACAATTCGTGTTCAATGTGATATGCATTCTTCAAAATCCACTCTTTTGTATTCTATGCAATACACTTTTGGGACTCTTCTATACCTTTTTTTTTAAATCTGTAATTATTCTGAGAGTATTCGATTGCTTGTGTTAATGTACTTGCGTCATTATTGTGTAATTGGTATCTTGAGCATTACTAGATAAGGACCAACCATGAATATATCTCATTGATTTACCTGTGTTACCTGGTTTCTGACTTCTCTATCGACCGAAAGTAACCCTCCGAGTAACTGCAGCAGAGAGAACCGTGCCAGAGTCATTTCTGACCCACATCGATATTATACTTCACTAACCCATAGCGTCCTAAGCTCGAGACCCTCATCAATACTGTACGAACACAGTTACAGTTGTTTGAGCTCTAGACACTACACCAATGAAGTAGATGTGGAGTTATGCTCGGATTCGTTATATGTACACAGTATGTATTACCGTGTTTACATACTAGTATGTATACCGTATTACATACTGTGTACATATGTACAGAAATAATAGACTAGTAAAATTATAAAATTTATTTAGGTACATTATAAAAAAATTATATTTATTGCGAAGTATTGCATTCATTACATATAATTTTTTGTATTTTTATTGAGTGTGCACATGTTTTTTGCATGAATCGCATACAAACGAATATCTGCTATTACTTTCTGTACAGAAACAACACCTAGCACGCTTGTTGTAATAAAAGGATGATTGTATGGTGGATTATATTTGACTACTATACAAATATTGCGTGCATGATATGAATCTGGAAGATGTGTACTGCTCCTCTCCTCATGACTGACTATTGTAAAATACTAAATGTTGTTACGTAACTTTTGGTGCCAAGGATCCTTTTCTCTTAGCTTTGTTTCTACCCTTACCGAGATAAGAGAATGCCAGGACATCTGGAAATTCTCGACAAGGTCGAGCTGTGGTGGGGATGGTTTTTCGTCTTACCCAAATAGCTTCTCACTGTGTGCGTAATTGTTTTCCAAATAACGCGGCACGACGAGTGACCAATGACACCGACATGGTACTCGGAGGGATAACCTACACAACAGAGATGATGATAGATCTCAAATTTTATGCTACTTCGGCATCTTTACCCGGTTTGGGTATTAATATCGTCCTGTTAATTTTCAGGCAGTTGAGTAGGCCACATTCAGTATGAATAGGTTGCAGAATTTTAGGAATGTTAGTAGTGCCCCTTCTTTCTGAAGACTTTTTTAACCTTGTTTGGTCCGGTGGCCGTTCCGGAATTCATTCTATAATTTGGCGACTAGGTAATAAGCAGCTATAATAAGTCAAGTACGGCAGTGTTTCCAATTTTCCAAGCATTGGGGCCAACTCCTTGTACAGTGAACCCACGTTGTCTGTACAAAGCAGTTCTGTTTTATCTATTTCATCTCTCTTTAAGTCGCCTGAGTCAGCCATATTCACAATTATCTTGTGACGTTTGTTGTAAATTCCAGGTTTTCTCCACTCTCGAGCATAGTATCGTCCCATCATGCCTGCCAATCATTTTATACGATTTATTCTTCTTGTTTGTTTGATTCGTCATTTTGGAATCTGCTTGTCCCATTATTATTTGTTCCATAATCAGATCCAGGATTACATCTAATTCGTCCATCGGACGAATAATCTCAGATTATTTTGGTCTACTTGTTTGGTCTACTTGTTTGAAGTCGTTGTCTTCTACGAGTAAAGACACAATTGCTTTTTGGAAAGCCGATTTATACTCTAAGTTGGTTTGGTGTTTTCAAGGGCTCGTTTCTACTTCTTCCGTGGCCGATTCATTTCACTTTCGCCCGATTCTCGATCGGCTCAGACAGGAGCTTCCTTTCATCTCCAATTCGTTTGCAGGTTTTATTGGACAGGAGATCATGAATTGTAAGATTTCGTTGTAAGAAGTATTTAAATCAATCATTGAGTACTTATGAGTAGTTCTGTCTCTTCTTTAGACCATGCCGACGTACTTTATCTCTTGCTCTCAGTAGAATCCTTGTTGCTCTTTTTTAAGATTTTTCAATTTGGATGCCTGTTAAATTCGTGCTCTGTCCGACCTCTTCTCGTTGAGTACGTCTTGTCGCAAAGAGTATATTTGAATTCTGCACCACATTCATTTGTTGATCCTTTATAATTGGAAATGTGACACTTGCAGCCATGTAGTTCGACAGATCCTTTGCAAACTGGGTTTATTTAAGAAACATAAAAGTCTACAAGCTGCTTGGCAACCATGGCATTTTATCTGTTCACCCATTGGGATGTCCACACATTCTGAAATTCGTCCTGTGGATGTGCCGGGTGGCTCTCCGATATAGAACAAGTCTAGCACAGATGCCCTAGGTTCTCATCTTCTGTACACATGAATTTTGTTTTCAGGCTGCGAGATACTGATCCTTGGAAATTGTCTGTTAACCGCAAGCACTTAATTGTAAGGCAAAGTTCCCACGGGCCGCGAACCGATTTTTGTTTCGATCTTCTTCACTCAGGAGCAAGCCACGCGACACATAGTACCTTTATACTAGGCTGCCTGTCTTCCTTGGATTCATTTAGGCAATTCGTGGAGGCAAGCCGTAGGTCCCGTACCGTCTAACTCAGAAAGGTGTGGTCACTAGCCCCTTTGTGATGTGAGCATCGTCGCACCAGCCTTCGCCATAGCACAGACGAGGTATATGGATAGAAAATTTGTGGGATTTTCATGGCCGGCGATTTGAAATACCGACATAGTAAAAAATTACTGCTTTTTTCAGCGCACACTATTTATGCAACGGTGAATTTGGGAATTACATGAAGTAAAAAGATAGAGGTTGGTCAAGTAGTGAATGCGCCAGAAATATGTTCTTTGAAACTGATTACAGTGGTGTCAAACTTTCAATACCGAAATGCGAAGCTAACCGAAATCATTTTACTACATATACGTTAGAAAGAGATTTATCCGTGTTTTAGGGTTTTATCACGACCTAAATTTTTAAATTATTAAAACATCGTTTCATTTGTAAATGATTTATACTTTAATTATTCTTGCAAATAATTTTTAACTAACTAATTTTCAACTAATTTAAATTACTATTAATATTAAATTTTTAAACTTATGTTATATTTTTAAAAATTTTATTATATTTATTCAACGCAATGCATTGATTATGATAAATAACACAATTTTTGTAATTCATTAATTAAAAATTAAGCTTATTAATTAAAATATTATCCGTAATTTTTCTGTGGCCATAGCCAGATTCGTGCCAAAATTTCGAGGCCTTCCAGCGCGACAATGAGATAGTATATACTATGACTTGTGCCACGACAGACTGCTGTATTGCAGTTTGTGGCCTCAGCAGCTATGCATTTTTTTTGCTTTGGATGCTCGTAGCGGAGTATTGCCCTGAATTCTTGAGAGCGTATTGCTTTGTTTTTTACATGCATATCATTTTGGTGGTACGACTGGATCTGATTGTTGGTTGAACTCATTCTTCGCTAGATACTTAAGAGAATCATTGTTACTCTCGCATGCAATTGCAATTGTCATATATTCATAAAATAATATAATACCATATTGAATTAATTATTTCTTCAATACATTTCAGTTCATTATATCAAAAACAGTATCAATTATATACATTACAAGTACAAAATTTTTTATACAAAAATTTAACTGCATATTTATTATGATGATTCCGTATATCGAAATGTAGACGACAGCAGTTGTTCCCACAGTTCCCAGTCAAGAGTTTTTACAATACAGGATTTACTTATAAAATATTTAAACCTAAATAACAATTTAAAAGCCTGCCGATAAAACCGAGAAAGGACTTTGTAAGGACGGTGTCTATCTCACGACATTTGTTTCCTTCCAATTTCTTTCGATATTCCTGAAATCGTTCGTTCTCAACTCATTATTCTGATGGATATTTTCTTCGAAGTTGGACAAGTATTGTTTCGCTTTCTGTAAGTTGTTCTGTGATTACTTAATTCCTGTACATCAGGTACTCTGGATTCCTTAACTATGTCGTAAATATATATCTCTTTGTAACGAAACGATGCACCAATTTTTGTTTCAAGTGTTGCCACATTTGAGTTATACTTTCGATTCATCGATTAATCGGTTCATCGAGCAATGATTGTTGACTATTAGTGCTTTCTCATTGGATGTCATTAACGCAAATTACTTTGTTTATATCTGCATATCTACGCTTTGAATTAATTGGCATAGTCTTGTATTTTTTTGTAATTAATTAATCTAGGAATGTTTCATATGTTCCGGCTCTTTAGTCGTATTTGCCGTTCACACCTGAGTAAATTGTTATCCGATTAATATTTCTTATTGGATAACTTTATCGTGAATTGCTTTGTTTATGTCTGCGTTATTTATGCTTTATAAGACAGCCTAAAGAATTCCAAATATACATCGACAATCTTATGCACGTAAAAATATATTTTACTTGAAGAAATAACTTCATACCTCAGGAATTATTTACCGCTCTCTCGAAGGAAACACGTGGACTAGTATCGTCAAAAATTGTAAGTGTATATATTGATCATACATTGCTCACAAGAATGAAGGGACATTTCAAAATGTGTATGATGCGATAGAAAAAAGAAGCATTTGATTTTATTTTATTAAACACAAACATCAGAAAAGCAAACAACAAGTCAAAGAAAGTTGTTCGATTATGCAAATGAGATGCAATCTCCATTATCGTGATTGAGTAGCAATTGGCATATTGGTGGTGATGAACAGAAGCATGTCAAACTTTACTAGAGTGCCACATATTGCTCAGTAGTATGTATAGGTACCTAAGACTGCCAAAACACACTGACAGGAATAGGAGATGTACAGCAACAGATTGTTCAGCAATTCTTTTGAGATCCTCTGCCACTCTTGCTCCAGGACAACTTCTGGTTCAAGAAGTGTTGTGGGAGGCACATTGGGCAGTTTGCCAGACGTTTTCCCAGTGTATCCCAAGCATGTTCAATGAGATTCAAGTCTGGAATAAGTAAAAGTCAATCCATGTGTCCGATTCCTGCCACGTGGAGCATGTTATTGACGAGATGCGCACGGTGGAACCTTGCAGTATCGTTCATGAAAAGAAAGTTGTTTCCAACTGCTCCAGCATAAGGTACGACTATAGGATACAGGACCTCCTCTCGACCTCGTTGGCGATCCGTTACTGATGACCTAGAGGTCGGTACGACCACCAATGCTGATGTCATCCCACACCATGTTTTCACAACTACCGAAGAAGTCCTTTTCTCGCATGAAACATGGATTTTCCATGTTTTTCGTTTACGCGAGATGAGGACACAATAATTATCAGGCTGCACACTGAACCGTGAGTCATTAAAGAAAAGGACCATTGACACTCATCACGGGTCCAATGACGCACAACACTTCTACGGATTCTATGGTGTTCAGTAGATAAATACCTACCATTAGTCATTTGACATGTAGTTCAACACCACGGAGCTGATTTCATATGGTCTGGGTGCATATCCGTTTCCTAGTAGCAGATTTCTTTCAGAATATTCTACTTTTTAGTTTCTCCTACCTCTACAAATTTGTCTTCGCCCATGCTTAGAGCACATTATTATATTTCATTGTGGCATCTTCTAAGCGTAAACATTCCGGAGTTAAAATAGACCTCCATTCAAATCTCCGGACGAGAGTATGCTTGGGGAAGCTCGTCGTAGCAGTGAATGACGGGACCACTTGTCATTGATTCACGAGATCCAGGATCTCTTGATCGAGGTTAGAGGTACTCAAGCTTGAGTGATAAAATGATAAGTCGATTCAGCCTTTTTTCGTTCTAGGAAAAACCTCACAGAAGAGGAAGGAAGTAGCACTAGATATAATTTATTTTTTCCGTTTTTTTATTTTGTAATCGCTTTAATTGCAAATATATATAATTTATATAGAAAAATTTTGATAGACGAATGACGGATGATGTGATCCTGTACGCTGACAACTCTAAATAAAACTGATCTTAGCTGGTGTTAACAAAGGTGGGGTGGAGTGGGGTGGTTATAAAATGGGTCGTGACGAAAGTAGTAGAGGTTCAGCTTATGACTAGAGACTTTTGGCAGTAAGAAATCTTTGCAAGGGCGAGAGGAAAGTCATAAGTCAAAGTGTTACAACAGTAAGGTTAGGTGTATGTAATGGCGGGTACTTCGAATGGTGGCCCAACAGGTGGTAGTATCTTGGGAGATACGAACGCGGCTATAAGTGAACAACAAATAAGCGAGGGAATTCAGAAAATTAAATCCAAGTAAGGGGGACTGAAGAAGAGGGAAAGACAACCGAAATTAACTCTGTGTGATAAAGCCGACGATAGGAAAAAGAAAGAATGGATTCTAAGGTTCTTACGTCCAAGGCTTTTACATCGGCGAGTAAACGGTGGGATTGCGGAGGTAGCGACAATTACTTATCAGAGGAAGATGCTGAAGATACGTACGAGACGGACAACGCGGTTGCAGAACAATCTGATGCAGCTAGAAATATAAATAATTTCATAGAGGTAATATATAGACTATTACAGAATATGGAAAAGACAGAAAGAAAAAGGATCGTGGAATTTAGAGACGGACTGTGTAACATAAGAGTGGAAAGGAGAAATATTTTGAGAAAGAAAATGCATAGTTTGCAATTAGTAGTGAAAGCCGAACTAGAAAATTTAAAAGAGAATGGCGGAGAAAAGAAAAAATGTGGAAAGAACATAAACGTGTAATAGATAAAAAATTGGCACGGCACGAACAGGATGAAAATATACTAAATGAGAGGCAGGGGATGCTGAATAGTCGAAGGCGGTGGAAGAAATGATACAGAATTTGAAGATGGCAGGTAATCGGAGGAAGGCGACTGATGACAAATCTAAGGAGGAAGATGGAAGCTATTGAGCGGAAAGAGAGAAAAAATAATATGGTTGTTAAATGATTACAACTAGTAACCCGAGAAGAGGAGAAGGAAATGCAAAGGTAGTTGAGGGAATTAATCAAAGACGTAAAGGGTAAGAGAAAAAGAGTGAGAGTCGAGTTCGACTAGCACAAGCCGCAAGTGGCTGCGTGCCTAGCGTCGATGTCCTACCGATCTTCGACGTTAAGCAGCAGAGTGTGCGGAACCCCGCTAGGATGGGTGCGACCAGCCTAGTAGGTTTAGTTACAACAACAAGCGTCTAGGGTAAGGAGTCGCTGCCATCAGCCCCACTGATGAGTCTAGGCAGTGATTCCGAGACGAAACGCAAAACTATCGCTTTCTCTCTCACTCCCACTCCTTACCGAAAACCTTTCCATTCGTCCTTCCACAGCTTCCACACCTCCATCATATAAATAGTTCCCTTTAATAATAAATGGCACAGTTGAGATGATCTAAGTTGCATCGATGAAGGTGATGATATTTTGCAGAAGCGAAAGACCATTCTGGAGGCCTAACGATCATAGCATGGAATATTACAAGTTCCAAAAGACTAGTAGAGATAGGAAATAAGATAAAAGACTATGATACAGGTATATTATCGCAGATCTGGCTCGAGAATGAAAGAGGTATGAATGGTATAATGAATATATTGATGGGTGAGTGGGTGATAAATAGTAGGGAGAAGAAAGGGATCTTCAAATTTTCAAGTCGCAGAAAAAGGTATTGTATGGTGGTAAAAGAGAAGGTGGTGAGAAAATTGAAACTGATATCGATTTATAATATCGTGATTATGTTGGCGTTGAAAATTAAGCTGGATCCGTTGATCGAAGAAGGCATAAGGAATTTTGCTAATGGGTGATTGGAACTGTAGGATCCACGAGGAGCAGTTAAATTCGAAAGATAGCGACGAGGTTGTCAAATGTAGGATATCGCAGGACAAAACAATAAATGCAGAAGGAAAGAGGCTAATTCGTTTCTGTGAGCAATATTGTTTGACAGTTTTAAACGGCATAAAGAAGAATCACCTCGAGAGAAAGCTGACATTCGTGAGGAAAAGCGGTGCTTCAGCAATTTACTTAGTAATAACGAAGGGGAGAGCATAGAATTGAGAACCTTAGTACTGAAAACAGAAGACTCTGACCATTTCCCAGTTATGAAACTGACAAGAACGGCACCTAGTCGAGAGGAATACGTGAGCCAGGATGAAAGTATCATCTGGCGAGAAGAATACAGAGACGCGTTTCAGAACTAGATCCGGGGGAAATTGAGCGCAACTCCGAATGTAAACACAGTGGGAGAACGCATGGAACAACTCATGGTTATAATTAAAGTAGTTGCAAGACAGATAGGTATGGCAGGGGGGTGAGGATGGGGAATGCTCCCATATAGTTTGATAAAGAGTGCCACTAAGAAAGAAGAGAAGAGAGACGACTGATTAAGAAGTTTATAGGAACCAGAGAAGAAGAAGTGAGTCAAATTGTTTGAGGTAAGAACTAAACTCAAAAAATTGTATGTTGACAAGGAACAGAAAGAGAGAGAATGGAGGTCAGTTGAGGAAAGTGGCAATTTGGAGGGATTCAGCAGGTGTAGACCCTTCTGGAGAGCAGTCAGCAGGTTTAGACCAAAGAGATAGGATTGTAGATTGAAGACAACGAGGGCGTATGCCATTTCAAGTCCCTGTGAGTGGCTCAGACAGAGGAAAGTGTGAATGGAATAAGGGACGAAGTAATATTAAAAATATATATTGAACAAACACAATTAGATACAAAACAGTAAAGCTTTAGATTCCTCAGTCTCTCAATCACTCACTCTTTTCACGAGTCCGAGCTCGTTATTTTTTTCTTTCTCAGATCCTCGTGATTCCTTCTCGACGAATGAATCTTCCCCGGCACCATCCAGAAACAAAACACAACACACCAGACACGACACACATATACATGTACATCTACACCACAGACTACACTCGCATTTATACACATAAAGCTAACACACTCATAGAAAGTGTGGACGAAAATGACATAATGTACCGTTCAGCAACATTGCTGAGGAAGGTGAAATGAATAAGAGTTCCTCATGGAAAGAAGTGTCCACCGTGATGAAGAACATGAAGAATGGAAAAACAACAGGTGGTGATGAAATCAGTATAAATTCCTATAAGGCTCTTCCAAAGAAGTTGATATTAGAGTCGGTTCATGCTATAAATCAAATTTGGAGCAATACTATGATGCCTGAAAGCTGGAAAAATGCATCGATTCACCTACCCCACAGATTACCCACTCAGTGCTTTCGCTTGAATACCGGGTACAAAATTATGTCAAACTTCCACAGTATGAGACTGGAAATCTGTAGAACAGAAGAAGATATTAAGGCAGAACCAAGCGGGATTCAAAAAAGGTAGGTGCACGAGAGATCCGATTTTCGTGCTTAATACTCTGATCGGTAACAAGTTAAAAAAACCAAAAGAAAAAATCTATACGGCATTTGTTGACTTCAGAGCAGCCTACGATTTGATGGATAGGAAGCTGGAGAAGGTAGGGATCATGGAGAAAACGTTGAACTAGATTAAAAAAATACACAAATGCACAACAAATAGAGTGATAGGGAATAATGGTTTAACGGAAGACTTTCAACAGTATAGAGAATTCAGGCAGGGATACGCAAATTGCTCACCGCTTTTCTCGCTATTTCAAGTGGATTTTGAGTTTACAGGGAACAGGAATAAGCAGGGTGACACAGTCGTGGGTAACCAGAAGATCTATGTGCAGAAGTACGCAGTTGATGTTATGTTAGTGGCGGATGATAACGTATACGTTATACCTTATGCTTTATACGTCGTACATGTAAGTTACACGATATACGTTATTAGCTGTACGTTATATATTATAATTCATACGTTATTCCATGTTAATTACACGATATACGGTACACGATATAAGTTATAAGTTATACATTATACGACGAAAGTTAAACGATATACGTTATACGTTAAACAATATTCGTTATAACTTACACGTTGTATTAGAGTGTCCCCTAAGTTTCTTCCCTTTTATTGATGCGAAATGAATACACGATATTTTTTGTTTAAGATGGATTTATTATGTTATATATGAACCGTTCTGTTCTATAACCTTCTTCCATCTCTCAGGAAGCCTCATTATGCCCTCTTTCCAAAATTGTTTAACTTTACTCTTGTAAAATATTCATCTAGGTGCGTTTTTAATTCGCTTATGGATTTGAAAGATTTACCACGGAGAGAATTTTTTAAGGAGAGGAACAAGCAGTAATCGGATGGAGCAAGGTCTGGGAAGTATGGAGGATGAGGTAGAACGTCCCAATCAAACTGTAATAATTCTTGCCTTACGGCTAACGCAACATGCAATTCTGGCCGTTTTTCTGCTAC
>KQ435803.1:86846-102874 GCA_001276565.1 Melipona quadrifasciata
GAAAATAATCATTATCATATTTATATGTTACATTTATGTTATTTTTATGCTATTATGCTTATACAAAATCGTTATTATATTATTATATATATTTATTTTATAATTATTTCATATTCAAATAATCCGATATCACCATGGTTCGAGAATTGAAAAATATACCATTAGAGGATTAGATCGTTCAATGATCTTAAATCATTCTCTGAACTCGCAGGTCAAAAAAAGGTAATACTCCGTGTTTGAAGAAGATCCTTTAACTCGATCCTTAAACTCACGCTGTTGTACCGGTTTCTCGTCGGGAACAGGTGTGCCACATACCTCTGCACATCACGGCCGTTCTCTTCAATTATGTCTGTATAACCAGAGGCCGACCTCAAAGCTTGCGTTACTGTAAATTACACCGGGATAATAAAATCCACACGAAACTGCGCGTTTGATAATATTTCTATCCTCGTTCTTCTCCACAACAATTATCTTACATTGTCGCCTTGATAATCGAGGTTTCATTACAACAGTAATCTTCGATGTTACTCAAATTATACAATTATACCTTATCATTGTGTGAAAATCGTTGCTCAATTAAAAATTATCTGCATTAATGTTAAATTGTTCGATCTTAGCATCTACATCAAGGATTTTCCGAAAGATTTTTCTGTTGCACATAGTTTGTATCGTAAGATTTGATTAAAAAGACACAATGCTGAAGATTGCTGTTATTCTTAAGTTGAATTTAACACTAGTCAAAATAAAATCCTGTGGATTTTTCTTTTGAAATTTGGCAAAAATGTGCAGAGGTCTCTGGCAAAATTAATACTTATTAATCCATTAACAATCAAGCAATAGTTTACCATAAATATTTCATTTTTTTTGAATCTCATGAAATCTTAAAATCTGAGTGGAGATAATAGTAATAGAAGAAATATCAAGCAAATAGTTGGCATTCTCTTTTATAGCCAAATTGTTGAAAAACGAAATTTAGTAATCCAGATTGATCAAAAAAAAATTGCAAAGGGAACTTGATTGCATTACAATTATTATTAACGATTATATGTATCCTAAGTGAACGTTTACTTTCAAAGTGAAGAAGATGAATGCAATCGAAATATGCTAAATATAGTTGCTGCATAGAATAGCGATTAGATAAAATCAATCATTATTATTGATGAAGTTCAATATGTTCGAATACGGTACGAATATTTCAAATTTAATTAATCAATTTCTCTCGATTAATCGATAATTATTGTATTCTTCTGTTGCTAATGATTTCAAAGATATTTATGTAAAGTGATTTGTAATATGACTTCAGAAAAAAAAAAGGTTTCTCATATACAATTCACAAAATTGTCTTTTGTTTCATAAGTACAAATCACATATTTTAATAAACATCATTCGACTTTAATCAAAAAACAATTTTATTTGTTCATAGAAACACATAAAATCACTAAGATCGGATACAATCAGGAAACCTAAATTTGTTATTGATACTCTAATGATCATTTCTTGTATAATATCTACACACTGATGTCTAATAAATAGATTAGATTTATACATTTATTGAAAATATAAAGATGCCAAAAATATAGAAAATATCGAAACTATAATTTTCTATTTAATAGATAAAAGAAATCTCTATTTAAATTCTGTTTTATTAATTTCATGAAAATAAGTATTTCCACAAATACTTACTGTAATAATTAAATAATTAAGTAATATGTAATAATTAAATGAAATTTGAACTGTGAAAAACTACTCTTCTCATTTAATAAATAATAAATAGTAAATAGAAAATAATTGGCCAATAAATAAATAAAATCTGACCTGCCAAAATTGACCTCACTTTCTTATTTCTTTTACTGGATATTTTTTACTGAATAAAAAAAAGTATTCTTTAATTGTAAAATTAAAAAATAAATAAAAAAATTAAAATCTAATCTATCAACTATTTTTCCTAAATACAAAGAAGAAGAATTACGAATAAAGATAAAAATTCTTTGAAAACTATCGAAAAAGGCACAAAGAAATAACACGTAGTTCGATGAATGACCTAGTACCTATATGGCAATGTTACCTAAGCAGTCATCATAGACATCAGACAAGCTTCTAAAGGAGCGTGGACGTTGATCTCAACGATGCCAGTACCGCTTTTATTCCAACACAAAAACACGATGGCGAAAGGTGCATTAAAACGGTACAGAGGAATCTGGACTCAAACCGATGACTTACATTTTATATTTATACCGTTACGCGTATTTACTGTCATTACGATTCTGTAAATTTCATGCACCACGGCGATTTGATTATACAAAACTATGCCGCGAAAACGTAATTTGGCATCCAACGTGAAATTAAAAAGTTGTTTCGCTATGGCTAATAATTAAAGAACTTTTTTCAAGAGTTTTATATTGTATATGATTTCTAGTACTAAGGAATCATTATATTGGTATTAAGAAATTGTAGAAAGTTTTTTATATCGTTCCTGATATTAAGAAATTATTTTGTTAGTTTCAATTTTTTTTTTTTTTTTTTTTTTAGTAGTAGTTTCATTAAGTATCAACCGTTAACGTACAATTATTATCATTGAATTTTCTAAAATCCTTTTGTAAAATTAGGAAAATATTTTGCAGCTTAACGTATGAAAATAAGATATTTCAAGTTACTAATTAAACAATTTCGTTGTTATAACAACTTCTCAAATTCTTGACTAATAAGGTAATTTTACTGATAATTCCATTGGGAATGTTGATTCCAAATTACAAATTTCACCGATATTCCAAATCACAAAAAAAATAAAATGTCCCAACTTTAATAAATTAATAAATAAAATAAAATAAACCAAAAGATAGATCGCTGACTCCTAACAAAAATAACGAGTCATTGAAATAAATTAACTTAGACACGATAGAAGACCAAGATGAGTCCAAAAAAACTTTTCTAACTAACGTTCCTCTTATGCAACATAGCGTGTAACGCAAGTGAAAGAATTTGTTCCATGGATCGCGTTCGGAATCATATTTCTCGAAGACTATTTCCTTTCGTCTGATCCGTGTACACACGCTATAGTTGTTACCGCGAGTATCCATGATCGGATTAGACATCGGTGACAAAATTCGATTTCCTTCTGTACAACGCTGTAACGATGAAACGCATTTCCATCGATTTCGAAAGTTTCCAAAGACTTTAAGGTGGGGAAAAATCGTTGACATGATTCATTCCACATGAAGCGCGTTTTGTTTAAATATTTTCGGGAACTTTTATTAAGAAGATGCCACATGGACTATGGTACATATATATTAAACATTTCGTGCATCAATTTTTCGAAAATACAGCATTTCACGTATGATTCTAAAATGCTGTACATAACTTTCAAATAACCCGATCTTCCAAGTCTAATGAGGCCCAGTTGCTAGGTTTTCTTTTCAAAAATAGCGAAGACCGACCGTTCCATAAATCAAGGTACCACTCGAAATTCCGAAACATCGTATCTAAGTTCCTGAAATTTGTATCATTAAAGAATGCCAATAGAAAATCCATAAAAATTAATGGAATCCTTAAAAAAAAGATCAATGTTTATTTACAATTCACCCTAAATCCAGTATCGTGCCATAATTCTGTATGTATCGCAATCTTCACGTTACCTTAAAATATATTACTGTTGCAAGTGTAAGGTGATTTGTCTTCCGTGGAAAATGACAGTTCAGATAATTAATTTCTATTAAGCAATGACACATTCCGGAATGTTTCTTATATCTTTACCACGAAAATCTACACCACGCGACACCTACGGCCAACCTACTCTTACTAATTTAAAAAACGTACATTATGCTCCATTATGTTTTTCATAAGTGTCCGTTCGAGAGGGGCGAAGAAAATCGAATACTAGTAAACTGATTTCTCCACGTCGGAACAATCCTGAACCTAACTCATTATTTAGACACGTTGTAGCGATTGGTTAATTATAACGTAGTCATGCGAAACGGAAACCGTGTTTAAGTTCAAATTATGAGGAGCGTTTTTGTACGTAGATCGAAGAGAACTGGTTTCCAAAATGTGTCATGGAAATTGGCAATTCCGTTTGTAAGCGTTTCGATATCGCTAATGGAAGGAACTACAATGAAATAGCAATAGGAATAACAATTATGTCTACTCTTTTAGACATTATTTTGGTTTCTTTTTTTTTTTGTAATATTCTAACTTGATTATAAATTCTTTACTAGTAAATTATATTTACAATAAAACGTCGATTATTCGAATACGAAAGATTTAAACTACATACATTACAATATTTACACTTTGGAACACGTATCTCTTCCATTCCCCATTTCAACAATTCGTCGAATGAATTTAATTTTACATAAATTTACAATGAATTTACAATGAATTTAATATGCACTTACATACAGATTTCATTTATTATAATTCATGATATTAAAAGGAAAAAAGTGTACGCAGTAATTAAAGGATATAGGAAATATTATTGAACGTTTAAAAAATGGTGAAAGCGCTTCTAATTTAGTCAAAAAAAAAAGATCTACAATTTACGATATTAAAAAAATTATTAAAATCTTAAAAGAACTCGTCAAAGAAATTTTCGTCCCTTGTAAAGTAAAGCAAAAATAATAATAATAATACTGTTAATAAAATAATAATAATACTAATAAAATGATAATAATACTATATTTCTTCCTCTTCGATTATTATATACTAGATTAACTTAAAAAATCAAAATATTCAATAAAAAAAAAAGAGTCTAATATAAAATTTGCTCCAGTTACTATTGATGAAAGGATTCATACAACTGAAATAAAAAAATAATTCAAGCATTCTACAAACTTATTGTTAAAATAAATTGCAAAACTCAAACGGAATGAAATTTTCTATATTTAAAAAAAATGAAAACTGCATAGTGTCATAAAAATAACGTATGGTTAAAGCTAAACAAAAGAAAGAAACCGAGATGTAACCGAGGCATTACCAAGACATTCCTTACATGCATATATCTTCTGACAATGAGTTATTTCTGATTATATCTTGCAGGAGATTATACCTTGACTAATCACAGTCAGAAGAAATATTCAAGATAATAAAATGTAACGGACATGACCCTGAATAAATATCCCTAACCACAAATGGCCTTAACTTATGAAATCAACCAGGGCATATAAAGACAGTAGCTGGATATAGTAATGAAATAAACAACGTGAAATACAGTCAAATAATGTATATTTTCTACTTCGAGAAACATTTTGTACATTTTTCGAAAATACAGCATTCCACGTAGGATTCTAAAATTTTTATTTCTTTTATTTTATTTGTAATATCATGAGAATCATATTTAATCTATGAATCTTTTTATGTTTAAAAAATAAAATTATTATTTTTATTCTTACTCTCCGTTAAATCAATTTTAATTTTAATTTTAGTTTTAATTTCAATTTTAATTCTAATTCTAATTTCAATTTTTTATTTAGTATTTGCAACGTACAATATTTTGCAAAGTACAGTAGCAAAATATTTTTGATTTCGAATAGATTATTTCAAGGTTCCAAATAAAAATAAAAGTAAATGATGAAATTTTCAACTTAAAAAAAAAAAGTTGTGGAAAAAGTTATACATTAATAGAAAGATTTATGTACCTACAGCTGTAAATATTAAAATATACTTTTTACTTTTTTTAAATCTTGGAGATAAATCCATATAAAAATATTTTTGGAAAAGAAATCTGTATCACAGATGTTTGTGCAATTTATTACTACAGCTGACTGTGTGTGGTGTGTGTAATGAAATTAGACCGAACAAATCAGAAAATGTCGACGCAGATTTTCTATGTTAATTTATGGACTGGCTCATCGAATGCAGTGCGCAGTAATTATAATTTAACAATCGCATTGTAAAACTATTCATGCATTCCTGTGCGTGCGTATTACACACGTGCAATGTTCACGAGAGCAGAATGCCAAAAGCACAGACGCTGTGCGTCAATGAAGGAAATCTCCCTTATTGTACGTAAAATATGGAGAATGATGACCATAGGGAAACAGGATTTGCAAATTGAGTCAGTGTTAATGACCTTACATATTTGCACTTGAGGAATTTTTCAATCTAATTTATTTTATGACCTGTACTCTGTACTATTTCAGAAAAAAAAATTTTGTTGACGACACTACCAATAAATGATTTTTGTTAGTACTACTTAATATCATTATAAGAAAGATACAAGAGATACGAGAAGAAAAAGAATGATAATTAACATTTATTAAAAGAAACGAATATTTAGAAAGATATATATAATATTAACTATATATTTACTTATATTACTTATGAAATATTTCAAAAGATATTTCTATCGATACTGCAATCAATCATTACACAATTAATGATCATTTTTAAAAGAATGAAAAAGTCTTACTAATGAATAAATAACATACAATAACTAGCATAAGAAATAATTAAATCATAACGTCTTTTTAAAGGAATTCTTATAAAAGTTAAAAAATTCTTGATCAAAGAATCAGCAAGTAAGAACTGAGACATTTATATACACAATACAGATCGAGAAAGCCAAGAGTGTGGATTCCATGGTTTAACCATGTTCAAAGAAGGATATCTCGGGTCAGTTAGCCTACTTACGAAGAGTTGAAATTCGTTCCGTCGTCATCACGACTGGTTCCCCCGATATTGTTTCGATAATATTGACCAGAGGCCCAAAATCCAAGAAAAGATATTCTATGCGATTAACGTCCAACCAGCAAGTCACCATTTACCTAAGACTTGCGTAATAATTATGAATGACTACTAGACAACATCGATGGCGCACGTACCGAACTCGTGTTTTCGATTTGCTAGTTATTGAAAGAGATTTCAAAATCCGGTCTCCATGTCACTTTCGATCAGAGAAAGTCGTGCAATTCATGTAGTTCGTCAAACGATTTATGGAAAAAGATTTCGTTAAAGACCATTGTTCAAATAAGAAATTAACGTTCTTGATATACGAAATTCTTATTATTAATGATATTATTAATTTTAAATAACATTTTTTATTTGTTTCTTTGAACGTTAATTTATGTTAATTTATATTACACATAGCGCGAAAGAAAAACTTTAAATTTGACTACTGCGCATGCGTTTTGCGATCATACGGCGCTCGTATAATCACTATAAAGTTTAAACAACATTGTAAATATAATAATTTAAACGATATTTTAGTAAGAACAGTAAATTATAATTCGAAATGTGATTTTTTATAATGTTTTCAATAAGAATTATTAAGTTTTTTACAATAATATCATTTTATAGTTGTAATATGACCAACGTCAAGCTAAGTCGTCTGCTAGAAACAGCTGACAGCTTAGCAGAATAAAAACATTATTCTCACTATTATGAATTTCTTATTATGAATTTCTTTTCGAACTTTATGAATTTACATTTATAACGTGAAGATAAAAACACTCATATGAAATATCATTGTTTATTTTCCAACACTTAAGATACAAATTTCTTAATGAAGAAACACGCTTTATCAACATTTTATTAAACATTATGTAATAAAATCTACACGAAACTTAAGATTCCCTGTTGCGCATATTTATTGTTAATTATTCATTTTATTACCTTTTCCGTGCCTGCACGTAACAATTAATCTAGAACCAGAAAACCCTATGTATAAGACCGTGAAAACATTTTCACGGTTGAAACGAAAGGTAGGTTATGTTATTAACTTGATCGAATTTCTCGTGATATTTGACTGAAAATACACGAAATAATAGGCATGTTCGCTCGTTAGAAAATACTAACATTGTATAACCAAAATGATGATTTGTAATCGCATCGTAACTGTGTTGATTATAGATAATATCTTTAGTGCCAAAAATTTAACCTACCTGACATTGTTGAATCAAAATATTAGTCGAATGTTCGATTCTAGGTCGTGACTTGATACATGTCATCGAAACTTTCCTTCGTAATTGGGCGAGATGTCTAAACTGGCACAATTTCTCTGCACGAGCACAGAGCCTACTTGACCCTACACACGCCATAGCAAAAACTATAGTGAGCCGAGTCACAAGACTTGTGAAGACTTTCGAGTACCAACTAGCCCCACCGACACTTCAAAATCACTTCCCCACCCACTTTTCCCTTTCCCGTCCCTACTTATAAGTACACCTACTATACGCGGCATTAGTCTAGACAGCACTAAAAAATTATAAGTAATTTTAATCATCGAGTATTCCCCAACAGAATATCAATAGACTTTTAAAACAATATCATATTCAAAGTCTATTAGCGACCTCTAACTGATGTTCCTATTATTTACTTGTCAAATTACTATAAAATTATCAATTATTTCATAATTACATTCTTGTATTATTTTTAGTATACATTTTCGTATAATTTAAAACAGATTTCGTGAGTCGAAATATTTTCTGTAATAATTTATCTTATTTTTCATATTAGAAATTTCACAAGAATTTTATTCTGTTGTGATATATTAAATTAATTTGTAATACTGGTAAATTTATAATTTAAGTAAAAAGAATTATGTGTAAAAATCAAATAAATTCCGTAACTTTCTATCTTTTAAAAATTAATCTTAACATCATATTCTGCTTTCGATCTGTGTTTACTTTTATAATCAATGGTATACTTTAAACATGGCGTACAATATTTTCAATAGGTTTTACCGAGCATTTAAAACATTTAATCAGATAATTGACACTATATTGGGACGCAGTTTTCCAGGTAATAAGAATATTTTTATAGTACACTTTGCGTTTGATCATCTAGATAAGTCAGAAATGAGATATATATGTACATTTTTTATTGTTTTTAACCTCTTCAAAATATTTATTATTATTAATAAATTAGTAATAAATGTAATAAATTATTTATCATTATCAAATACCATCAATACACCATTTAGGTCATTTATACACCATCGAATGCAATCCTATAAATCAAGTGCAGTCTATTCAATTTCCTGGACAATCTGTAAAGGATATCCTAAATGAAACAATTTTATGGGCCGTACCTAAAAAACGACGATCCTTAGAAAAGCGTCTTAATAGAAGATATGGTATTCCTGAATATCATTGGAAACCTCATGTACCGAAAACAAATATTTTAATGTGTAGGAAATGTGGTCATGATTATGAAGCTGGTACACTTTGTGGTAAGATATATAATTTACATATAAAAAATTATGATTTATTGAACAATTATCACATATATCATTTTCTTCAATTTTAACAGGGTATTGTTACGAAATAGTAAAAAAAGAAACAAAAGAAATGCAAATAGCTATAGAAAAATCATTGGGATTACAACCTGTTGAACAAGATGTAATAGTGTTGTATAAAGGAGAAAAAGAAAAGCTAGAAAATGACGACTTTTGGAAGGTATTTACACGCATATTGTATAACACATATGATACTTCATCTGATTTTTATATATAATTTACATTTTACATTTAAATTATATCTTTGTATAGAAACAAAGAATCATAGAATTACCTAAAAAGAGGCCTGATTGGTTTCATGCAAATTTACTTCAACCAACAGCAAAAGAGTTACCTGATTCTGAACAAAATCTTCAAAAGATGATAAAAATAAGTAAATAATTATTTTATATTGATATGCAATTTTTGTTTATATTAAATAAATTTAAACAGAATAAACTATGGACAATTCTTGTTTTATTTTTAAATGTGACATTTTTACAATTATAAATGTCTTTATAATATTCTATATCTCTTCTTGATCTCTATAATTAATGAACATAAAAATAGGTATAATATAGATAACAACCACGTTCTTTGCTATTTATGTATTAAATCATTATTCTTATATATGATAGTTGTTTTCATTAAATCTTCTCTGAGTCAACACTTTATAAAATTCAATAATGAAAAACATGTCTAGTTTTGTTAACTGTAATTAATACAGTTTTCACAAAACTATATCATATTTACAAATACCTTGCGTTTGTCTTAAAAAAAAAAAAAATATAATGATGTATAAAACTCTACAAAATTAAAGATACTCATATTATAAACCCCATCTTATACAATTATTAGTGAAGAATTTCAAAACCATCTACAGTTACTTCTTTATTAAAATGACTCAGAACATGTTCATGAAATTCTGCAAATGTGACAGTTTTTCCATAAAACGATCCACATAACGGACAAATTTTATTGTCTTGGTCTGTATTATCTGTTAAATTGGAATACTTTTCTAAAGATAGGCTCGGAGTTTGAAGACTGGTTTGAGTTGCACCATGCTCTTTAATACTTTCATTAAAATTAAATTGTGTGCTTGCCTGACACATCTTTTTATTCGCATTTGTACGGCAGTTATTACACATTAATCCTACAAAATTATATTTGGGATTAGTTTCTACGAAAATAAATTGACATATTTTCAATCCTCTTAATAGACACAGGGATATTCTAACCAATAACTAATGTTTTTATAAAATAAGTGTCTTATTATTTCTAACCCGTGACTGATGATATTTTAATTGTCAATAAGTCATTAACGCATGGAAAATAAAATTTCTATATTTTTAAATTTATAATTATGGGATTATTTAAACAAAAATAACTAAAATTATTCTAGTCAAAATCACACTAAAAATTACCATATTAGAATAAATTTAAATTATATGAATAATATATGATGTATTTAAGAATAAGTATAAAATAAACTACAACAAATCTACTGAATAAAGATATTAATAATTTTTTATTTATACCTTCTTTTTTCTTTTTGAAATTTTGGAGTGCTCTTTTTAGTTTCGTTTGTTGCACTAATAAAATGCTTTTCATTTGTGACAGTCTAATATCATGTTGTTTTAATAATTCTAAATCTGTATCTGAATCCTCAGGATAAGTAAAACCAATATTCCTTAAATCTGGTTCTGTACTATTTTGTAATTCAACCATCTAGATCAATATTAAATAAAAATAATAATAATTCTTAAAACTGGATTATTACCTTACTCCTCGCTTACCTCTGCATATTGCTGTTCTAAATCTGACTTTTCTAACATAATGCTATTTATAAGTCTAAGTGATATTTCTTCTAAACTTTGTTCTTTTTCACCTAGATCAAAATGCAAATAATAATTATGTATTTTCTCTTCAACATGTAGCTAGCATAAAAAGTAAATTGTATTCAATATATACCATTGTTTGTTGCTAACATACATTGATTATTATCCTCTTTACTGGAAATATCACGAAAACTATAAGACACAATGTCTGAAGGTTGTGCAGGAGAATGTTGTTTAAGCGTATCAGAAATTTTTGTCAATTGGCTTCCTAAGGATTTATTAGTTCTTGTTAATTTAGATAATCTATTCCACAACTGTCGATTTTCTGCCGCCACCATAAAAACTTGATGACTGAGCTGAGATTTTTGTTTCTTAAGCTCCTCCACTTTTTCCTGTCAACCAAACTACATTGAAGTATAGTATATTAAGATGTAAAATATATACATTCTAAGCATTAGCATACATGTTATACAAACCTTTAGGGTTTGCACAATAGCTTTTTCATTATTATCAACTTTCATAATAGCTGCAGATTCATTCTTTGTGCATTCAAGTCTCAAGCACATATTTTCTTCTTCAACAGTGGCTAATCTTGTTTCTAATTGTTGACAACGTTCATTCATAGTTTTAAATGCAACTAATAAGGCATAATAATTGCCATGTTTCTCACTATCTGGATTATCAGACTGTTGCATGTCATTCATATTGTAATGATACAATTAACAAAAGTGAAAATACAATTTCAAAATATGATAATCACTAAAAAATGTAACAGCATTTGCATTAATTTCAACTGTAATTGTACTCATTTTCTAATAAACAATAGAAAACATATGAATAACCAACGTCCTTTCTATTTGCTCGCATTTCAATTAAAAAAAACATTACATATGAATTTTAAAATAATAACAGATAATAATTGGATTAATATTAATTACGATGAAACTGTTAAATTAGGTTGAATTGTTACGAATTTTAATACTTTCAAACTTGTTATTAATTGCTTTTAGATATTAACACGGAAGAAACATAAAACAGACAAATCACTTAACGTAAATTTATGTCACTTTGGGGTAGCCCCCGTTATTATTTTTCTATCACTTCCAATGTTACCGTCAAACATTGAAATAAAATGGAAAAGATCTACGTGCTGCCAACTGTCGGAAACTACCAAAATGAAAGCATATAAAACGTAGATGAGATATGATCGCAGAAACATAGAGGCACAGACGAATTATATGAATAGACATTACATACAATCATTGTTGTACGCAAATGAGGTATATGAGGATTTTCAAATGTCGTTATTGTTAAATAAGATAGCTAAGGCCGAAAGTACTAGCGAGTGCTTATGTGAATATTTTTGTTTATTTGTGTCTTTTTGTGCCTTACTGGGAGTAAACTCTCCTCCTAATTAATTTCTAATCTACTATTGTTGTTCTTTAAATGTTTCTAATTACAGGGACATTTAACCTCAACTTAACTTTGAACCATGGATTTCCCCATTCAGAATGTTCCTTCCAAAGCTTCATACGCTCAAGTTGCTCAGCATTCACAAATATACAAGCAATCATATTAGACCATTGAAGATATTTCAAATTTAAGAATGATTACTGAAATTGGCAAAATTATTGGCTTGTCGAACATCAAATTTATATATTGAATTTCTCAAGTTTGCTTATATTGTGATAGTAAACACAAGGCTAACAAGATAACTGACAATTATATGGAAGTAAAGATCAAATCTAACTCCCTAAAAATCAAGCACTCGTTTTTAAATCTAATCGATTAATACTATCCAGTATATGCCCCATAATTCTGCACTGAGTCATTCTTAAAGAGCTTGCTAGACAAAATATTAGATCCATCTCCCAGATCATCGTCATTAGAGTAAGTTTAAATAATCCAGGATATACACACATCATGAGTTATTGTTAGATGTATATCAAATCTAAAAACATTCCAAATATAGTTGAATCCAAATAAATTGTGATAATACTCAATTTATTTATCAGCAAAAAAAGTAGCTTGTTTTTTATGCAGGAAAGAGGATCATGTAGATAAATTCTGCAAAAATTCTGATCTCCAACCACTGCTTCTGCACAACTCTAGTTCATGTCAAACGAAATAGTTACTGATCCAGTTGTCCAAGCTGAACAGCCAAAATTTTTTCCTGTCTTAGCTCCATTCCAGATTTCTGCTACATCGTTACTCCAGATATATAAACTGCAAGATGAAAACATTATAAACCATCCTTCTGCCAGTTCCAAGATGGTTCAGAGATGGCTTACTAACAAAACTAACTTAACTCCAAACTATGGAATTGACTTTGACGTTTTAACTTAACTCCAGTTCTTCCAACAACTCTTTTAATAATTTGAATGCTGTCAATAATGATAATAGATGTAAAGTAGTTTCTACCAAAGAAATCAAGAAATGCAAAATAGCTAATAGAGCAGATACTAGAAGACCTAGAAGAAATCTCCTTGCTACTGCTGCCTGTCAAGGATTATATCTCAAATCCTATTTAAAATCACCCAGTGAATTTTCAAAGTTGTTTATAATTTCTACTAGACACATACAATGATCCCAAAATCCTGGAAACAGCGTTAAACCATGCAAGGGACAGCTCTAATAAAGATTCGTTCCTTTTCTTTACAGAATTTAAGATAGCAAGCTGCATCACAAGAATTGTCAAACATCTCAACAATTCCTATCCACAAGATACTGTGAGTGAAGATTTCTAGAAGAAGATTTCAATTAGATTTGTTATTCATAGCTACAACTACTATATTATTATACAGGTTTTCTTTTGGAACTCAAGAAGTTCTTTGCTCTAAGTGCCTGGAAATTCAGTCCATCTTAGTCAATTGTGATATCCTCATCTTCATTGAAACATGGCTCACTCATAAAGACAACTTTAGCTTGCCAGAATTCATAAAGTTCAAGAAGGACAAAATTTATTCAAAAGGTGGTAGAATTCTAATTCTTATCTACAAAAACATGGTTTTCAGGTAAATTACTAACATCAAATCTCCTGACATCTTAATTGAATTATGCAGTTTTTGTTTAAATAATGCAAAGCCAGAACTGGATACATTTGTCTACTGTAGAGCTCCAGGCCTCATTATCACACACGATCAGTGGGGTCTAATTGTTCAAAATTGACACTAAATGCAATTCCATTCTAATAGGTGACTTTAACGCTCATCATTTTAATTGCTTTTTTTGAAATTGTAAAAAGCAATGGTAGAAGATTTCATAATGCCTTGGTAACCGCTGATCTTCTACTGATCTTCTACACAATGATAACTCTTATATATATATTAATGTATATAAAAATTTTAAATCCAATATTGATTTTTTATTCTCTACTTTCAATATTTGTGACAAAACTGATACTGTTGTGTATGATGAGACCTGAGGTTCTGATCACTTTCCTTGTTTGTTTTAATATTAAGATAGATAAAAAGTATTACGAGAAAAAGCTTTTCAAGCTTAAATCGAATTGTACTGATTATCCAAATTGGATTTAAAATTTTTCCATACTCTAGAGAACTATTAGATAGATTTCTTATAAATACGAATTTTTCATTAGTATTATCACTGACGCAGTTAAATCCAATTCACCTTCTAAAAAGAAATTTATTAACTTTTCTGGAAAACATAAAAAAATCCCTGATGGGACTTTGAATGCGATAAGTTCAATAGACTTTACAGAACCTCCTTTAGGAAATGATAGCATTTGTACAACTTAGAGAATTTGATTAGTTATAAAAAAATTTCGGCTTTTACCACAAAAACTTTAAAAAACAAGAAAAAAGATAGCTTCAGAAAATTCGCTAAAGGTATCAATTTTCACTCTGATCCAAAGTACGTCTTTAAAAAGTAAGTCAAAGTTACTTTTTCCCACTCTGCAGAAAACTTGCAATGTAACGATCTGGAATCTGCCTTATATAAAATAAACCCTCCAGTCCAATCAGATCCATCCTACTTCCCTACTTGACTTCTTTGATTCTCGTTTTAGCTTTTCCGAATTCAACATTGCACTTGATTCCAAGAATATCAAAGCAGCTCCAGGTATAAATGGAATTGACTTTGACGTTTTAAAAAAACTGTCCACAAAATACAAACTCCTCTTACTAGACATTTTCAATAATATGTTTGATAACAATGACTATCCTTACAATTGGATGTTCTTTTGCCCACTTCATAAAAAAAGTACTTTAATACTGGACTGAAATTGGTAACTTATTCCCAGACAACCAGTATGGCTTTAGAAAAGGTGACAATTTCGTAAATCTCACTCTTAAGCTAGATGAAGTTTTTATGAATCGTCAACAAGTTCTGGCTGCATTTCTAGACATCCAGGGTTTGACAATGTAAATATCTCAATCGTGTTGATTAAAAAAAACTCGCCTCTCTTGGTTATCTTTCCAAAATCTTAAAATTTGTAGAGTTTCTCACCCGAATAAGACTTATATTCTCTGATGGAATACCCCATTAGCATTTTCGTGCCACATCTTGTATCGATTTACACGAGTTTTATAAATTTTCACAGCTACTAATGAAAATCAAAAAAATATTGCCGTATCTACTCCGAAAATAATTTATTGGATTAAATATAGTGATACTTCATCAGTAAAAGAATATAAATATAATAATATGAAATATAAAATAAGAATATTAAAAAATATACGATTTGGAACAGGAATTGACGGAATTGAGACGAAAAATTTATTATATATTTAATCATTTACATCCGTTTAAAAGTACTAACACGTTCGTGACGTTCTTCTTGGTCAAGTTAGGATGTTTAATTGGATTTTTAAATAGGAATTTAATGGAACAAGCACTGGCAAATATAAAATATACAAAATAAAAAATTTACACATTATATTATACTTATATTTAAAATAAAATGAAACATTACATTACGTTGTAAGATATTTGTTAAAACAGTTCAAACACATTTGTGGTAG
>KQ435803.1:124831-152392 GCA_001276565.1 Melipona quadrifasciata
GATAACAAAAATGAAATATGAATAAATGTACAATTATAAATTATATAAAAATACATTTACATATTTTTATATAGGAAAAAAACTTAGAAGTCTTTTAGATTTTCAAATAACTACTTTTATAAAACCTCGCGTTAGATTCAAATAGATCTCAAGAACTCTTTACAAAAACTCTCAGAAAAAAAAATTCAGGTCAATTACATCGTATCGAAATTAATTGAAACTTTCTCTTGAAAAAACGATAGTAGATGAAAAAAAAGATAATAGAATATTGAAGTCTGTTAACAAGTTTAATTCTCCGCTAAAGATTAGTTTTGTCAGATTTGTGGTTTCTCGTTGGACTTTTCAAAAGATAATTTCTCTGGTGAAAAGTTAAAAAAAAAAAAAAAAATCCGATCTTTCGGCAAGAATTTAGAAAACGACAACCGGTGCCACATATTTTCATGAACATCACCCACGTCTCCTCTTCCTTACGTAACTTGTAAGTCGTTTTCGTCTCGAAATAGTACGCGTGGGCACATTTTGTCGACGCGAAAGAACATTTTGTTCTTATGGTCGCGATCGTCATCCTGGACTTGTCTTCTTTGTGAAGGCGACGCGTTTCACGAATATTCTTCGTCTTCTTTCTTCAACCCTGTTTTGCGTGGCAACAAAATGATACACGAGCGAACAATACGCACATGGAAAACAAGCGTCCGCGATTAATGACCGAGGCGAGAAAACGAGGTGTATTATTAATTTCAGTATAGTAGTACGCTGCTCAACGCGTATATTTCACAGAAGTATCAGCATGTTTAGTGCATTAGACAGGTGTATATTTTGGATTTTCGTTCATAATGGAGCACTTTGTTTCATGAAGAAAGACGTATCTACTTTTCCGAGATAATACAGCGATATAGAACCTTCTTTTGTAAACATTAAAAAGTTAAAGTATTCCTTTATTTTATTTCATGTCGATTTGTGATGAAATATTTGCAACCTACGTGCACTAAAACAATTTACGGAGATTGCATAATCGTACTAAATATACTGTTCATTTAATTTTGACCAAAATTTTGACGTAGAAGTTTCTGTTCTTAGTCAGAGTATTCTGCATAATAACTTTTAAATTCAGAAAGCAGTTTCCGTTGTACAAGTTGAAGAAAATAATATAATATTTATATTAAAAAAATATATATATATAAAAGATTTTGATTTTTCGAATTTTTAAATACTTAAGAATTTATTTCTGTAACTCAAAAGCTAAGTAATAAAGGAATTATCTAATTATGTAATTGCTTTCTTAAGTTTCTAATTATAATTAGATTATGGATGTTTGTGCAAATTATTATGTATATTTTATACATCTCATATGTTTCTACATGTTATATATATGCGTATAATAATTTAATTTAAATTTTAAATTTTGCATAAATGCATAAAAATTCATATTGATCAATTTGGTTTCTAAAAAGTTCAACCAATAAAGATTTTTGAAAAGTTCAATTTTGAATGCAACGAAGGTTTTTGAAAAGGTTTCAATTACAAGATTCTTGGAAAACTCAGTTACACTATAGATGGTACATTTTGCACTTTGGCAAATGCTAATAATTAGATTTTATACATTTTATTATTTTCATAAAAATATAAATTTGCAAAATCCGCGATTTACTAATAATTGTTTGATAATTATTTTTTATAACACGAACCCGAGAATGTAGATGTTACTTATATCTAATTTAAAAAGTTATATGAATTTGCAATCTAATAATTTTAAAAACTATTCATGCATATTATTTGAAAAATTTGAAAATATTTTGAACAAAAATAGCAATAGAAATTCACAATGAAGTATTTAATAATATAAAGAACTAAAATGCACAATTTATTCTTTTTGCCGTGTTCAAGGAAGAAATCTAAAAAAATTATACATTTTATGACATAATGCATGCGATGTAATTATACGATTACATGAGAGGAAAATTAATAAATGGATAAGAATTAAAATAGTTGATAAGTTAAGTAGCATATTATGGTCACTTAAAGAGGAGAAAATGAAGGATGGAGACTATTTATTGTTACTTAAACTAAGAGAGTAAAAGAGATTGTAAAGGATAATGATTCCATTAAATTCGTAAAATGCTTTCAATTTTATAATACATATCAAGATTGGTAGAAGAAAGAAGAAACTTTAAAATAGAACTCTGTTAACGTTCTTGATGCTGAGGTAAAAATGTTAATTAAATGGACACGACCATAAATAAGAAATGAAATGTTTCAAAATAAAAAGGTTTTTACTTTAATTGAAAAATATGCAAGCTAAATATATTGTTATATTATAAGAACTTTTCTACATTATAAAAAGAAATTGATGCTCTAGTTAGAGGCAACTCGAAAGAATAAATCAACTGTATACAGTCAGGATTATTTTGTGTCTCTTTAATATTCTGCATAGTAACTTTCAAATTAAGAAAGACAGTTTTCGCTGTACAAGTTGAAGAAAATAATATCATCAAAAAAATAAATACAAAGAAGATATACATCATACAGTAATAGACAAAATTATAAGACAGATTTTTATATATTGCATCTTCAAAGTGAACATATAAAATCTTATGTTCATATGATATACAAAAGAAAAATTAAAGAAGGAAATATGAATATAAATTAGATAGAACTATAGCAATTTCAGTCAATTTTCCATGTTGTGATATGCGATATCTAGTAGTATGTATAAATTCTGAATCCTTTTTTTTCAATTACACGAAATTTACAAATATGTAAAATGTGTTATAATCTTGTCTACTAATGTACATATATTTATTGTATTTTAATTTAGGATAGTCGAACAAGTACGTTCCAACTACAAAAAAATAGAAAATCACAATTCACGTTGGAGATATTGATTTTAGAACGAATATTGATTAAATTTTTTACTTTTACTTGTAACTACTGAGACCTCTTAAAGTTTTAACTTGTTTTCCTTAATACTTTGTATTCCTCAAATCTCGTCATGAACAAAGATAACTTTCACTGTATAAAAAAATAACGATATATTCCTCCCCAGAAAATAATAAAAATATATGAATTCTATGTGAATAGATATGTCTACTTTATAATGTACATTTCAAATTTCAAAAACCATCACTCTATATAAAAATTATCATAAAAATTTTCATATTGTAACTTTACAGTTGTGAAAATTCTCGATTCTTAACTATTAACCCACAATTGATACCATCGAAAACACATACGTTACTGTACATATACGCGTCACTGTAAATAACGCTTACAGTCAGTCAATTTGAACAAAAAACTGCATTGTTCGGGTTCCACAGTTTATTTCTTCAGCGTTGTTTTATTAACATCGGCTTCCACTTGTACATCGGTTAACGAGCCAAAGACCTCAAATCTCAGTTTACTATCTCGTGCGTATAAATCAATTTAATGGATATCGGAGACAGCAGATTCGTTAAGAATCGTGAAAGAACAGGGTAAAAGGATAATCATCATTTTATCGAGATATGTTACGAGGAAATCAGGAAATCAGAATCTGTATCAGAATCTACCATCTCGCATGGAAACTGGACAAAATCGCGGTCATTTCTTCGTATATACGAATATTTGGTCATCTTTAGGAAAATTTAATTTAATTGGGAAATTGTGAATAAAAAGGTCAATAGTTTTTTATTATACAGAATATTAGGAATTTTTATTTATATAGAATATTAGACATATTAACAAGATCAATGAACATTGAGAATATTAGAAAAATCTGATATTTTTGTATATTTTTGCGTCAAAAATCTGTTATTGAAGTTAAAATTACGAAATGATCTTCACAAGCACAAATGACCAAGTCATTCTTAGTGATTTATGGACAAGAGTGTGCATAGCACAAAATGGAAATTGTTTTACATTAAATAAATTTAGACGAAAAATCGTACAGATTTCCGGAAATATTTTCCAATAATGTTAGTTTAACAATCATGACTCACCTATAGTGGTGTAAATGGTGCCACAGTAAAATACAGCGTTCCAAAAGGTCCATACTTTTTGTCCACGGTCTGTCAGCCCACGCTTGTAGAACTCGTACAAATGCTCCTCGTATTCCATCAATTCCTTTCTTGCCTGTCCACTCCAAAGCTCTGTATTCGAAGCCAGTACCTCGTCGTCGCACAATTTTTGGATTATAGTCAGTGTCTTATTTCTGTGACATTTAAATATTTACAAAACTTTTCGATCTTATTCTCTCGTTTCTTTGTTCTTTTTACTTGAACCAATAAAAAAAATTCTATGGAAGATATTATGTAGAAAAAATTATGCACACTCAGCGAAAATTTAAATATCAATAGATTCAGATTACAATAAATTCAAAGTTCGAAGAAAGTTTTAAAAATTCAAGAATAGGCTGATGACCGTCAAAGAAATTTAATTTTCTTTTTTTCGTATTTTAATTTCGAAACACAATTCAGTATTATTAAATGATGGTAGAATTTGTAATATTAGATATTATACATTAAATATTAACAAAATATAGATATTATAGAAAGTTATAAAATTAATTTATTGACTAATCCTGTTAATTAATTTATCTTACTTTTCAGAAACAAATAAATAATTAATAACTCTGTAATTCTTTTCCTACATTATTCAAACCTAAGAAAATGCAGAATAAACAATAAAATAGGAACAAAAAAATAATAAAAAATATAGAAGAAATAAAAGAAGACATGTTTTTCGAAATAATAGAAAATTTTGTAATTTAACAGAAATTTGAAAGATTTAATTATACAAAAAAAGAAATTCTTTAAATGACCAAACAAATCAATCAAAAGTACTCTTAGTGAGACAAAAAACGAAACCTAAAATCTATCTAAAAACCTGTATCTAAAACAGTAATTTGCTAGAGTGTAATATTTTTATACCTCGAATAATTTAAAACGTGCTTTTTCGAATTATTCAAAACTATGACCTTCTGATTATTTTAAACAGCTTACTACTATATTATACCGTGTACCTTGAAACATATTTCATATTATTTTCATATCCTTTTCTCTCTATTTTTCTTTCAATTAACACCGCATGGCTCTAATAAAAGTTTGCATGTTCACGAAGGATCACAGATCGTTTGCGCACCAATAAAAAAGAGAAAGGTTACAGAAAAAGATTATGGTTACACTGGTAATATACACATTCAAGTACATTGAATGGCGACACGTGCTTTATTTTCCTTCTTTTTATCGACTCAGTCACGCCATCCGCGGTTTTTCTACAAATGAAAAAGAGGTCAAACGCGAATTTTAAGGTAAACCTGACCTTCGTCTTAAGGTCGATCGATCCTCCACCGCGAAAGTATCGTCGAAAAATCAATTCACCTTCGAATCAGACGAAATTGCTATTGATAAGTGAAATAAGTCAAAAAAAGCGTCGGCGTTATTATAAATTCTATGTACAGTGGCCCATAAAATTACATGAACAGACACATTTTATGGAACATATTTTTACGTTTATATTATATGTTTTGAAATTTTATTGACATTGTAATAAGACGCAACTGATATTGAAGATTAAAACTTATTGAAAATTTAAACGATTTTATATTGAAAACTAATGAAGCTTTAAAGTTTGAAACTGATCTGAAAATATATAAGATATATTTTATAAGATATTATAAAATAGGTTTATTATAGACATCTGAAGCTAATCTAATTGCAACTGTTTTTCTATTTTTAAATTTTTTTTTCATTCATTTCTGAAGTTTCAAAATTCATTTCATCATTGAATACAGATAATAAATCTACAGATTCTAAAGATAATAAATCTACCTAGTTATAAAAAATCATCGATATTATTCTGTGACTAAATAATCTCCTTAAAATTCTAATAATAATATATAAAAAGATATACTCTGCATATATTTGAAAATAAATTAAAATTAGAACCAATTTCGATAACAAATACCATTACCGAGTTAAAGCTTTAAACTTCCTTCGTTTTTACCAATGAAATATGCATAATCGAATTGCATTTCTTTCAATAAAAATAGAATTTTCATTGAACGAGATATATGGCTGCATTCGCTATTACCTGCTTTTTCTTATAATAAATTAGCTGAAAACGTTTCGACATTGTTTGTATTATAGCCAAACTCGCAATCGTAAGAAAAAATCGTAAGAAAAAATCGTACGATTGAAAAGATTAAAGTAGAATTTATAAGGTATAAGGAATAGCAGCAATTTGTAAAGAAACGTGATTTATACGCGGACACCATTTGAGTGATATCGTATAGAAGAACACTTTTCCATGTCTACGAAGAGTATTTCCTTGCGATTCTAAAGAGATGAAAAATGTAAGGGATGTGTACTCTGTATAAATGTGAAACGTTATCATGATAATTTGAAGTACGCTTACGTGAAAGCTTCGGCACTTTAGATTAGGATTCAAACATAGTTAGCAATTCAAATGTACACGTCATTGCCGTAAACATCGCAGTTTTCACTACGATCGACCAAAATAAATTAATTTTAATTATTTTCTTTTACCTATTTTAGAAGTTCATTAAATTATTAAACAAAATAATTAATATCAAGTATTGAAACAATATTTTGTACTATTACATTATTAATAAATCAAAAGTTTTTATTAACAAAACGAATTTTAAAGAAAATATTTGATTAATATTTTTGAAATTCTTCTTTTAAAGTTGAAGATATCTATTGTTATATCTACTCTTATAACAAGCACTTATTTTTTATTTATTTATTTATGAAAGACTTCATTATCTAAGTAATGATGAAAAAAATATCTAAATAAAGACAAAAAATGTTTCATAATACTTAATTTGGTCCCAGCTATGAGGTATGCAATAGAATGGAAATTATAATAGTTTGCATGAATAAAGCTACTAAAGTACGTACAATAAAATATTATATACTATATTCCCGTGGTTTGTGTTTGTTTTAATATACGTTGTTCGATCCTACATTTTCCACTGGTGTTGTAGAACTAGTGTTTCACGATTAGAAACCGATAGAATGTATCATCACCGTTGCGTTTGTGTTTATTCTTTAAGCACGCTTTCGTTGGAATCAAGGTTAAACCATCAATATGCATACGTGGAATTTATATTAATTATAGAAATTATCGCAGTTCTTCGAGTTAAAAGCATAATCTAATATTCTACGTGATAAATGTAAAGTAAAATCATTAGTGGACTATCATGTGTAGAAAATTTTGTACTTCTTCTACATTGGAAATAATAAATCATAATCTCCATTGTATAATTAACAAGAGAAGTTCGACAACGTGGAAAATTTAAAAAAAATTGAAATTCTGCACAAATTATTTATTTAACTCTTTTTTGTATCTTATAATGCAGTTTTATAAATATTCACGATAGTATGAAAAATCAAGATTTTTTTGAGGAGAGTGTTTTCACTTCTAAGATTGTTTTTCAGCAAAGAAAAAAAATGGTTCCATTATTAACAAAGTGTTTGTGCAAAATTTCTAATTTTTTTTTTAATTTTTCCTCTAAAAAAAAGGAATGATAGAAGAAGGTAAAACGCGTTCTATCTTGGCTTTTCGTCCTGTATAAAATATTAAAGAGATGGACTTTTGAAATCCGTCCACTTTTCTAAACAGAAATTCTGCTGGGATATAAACTATAGATGTGAATCAGAGATCTAGATTAGAAATAACACATTTAAGTTTACTGCGAATTCAGAGCTGATTCGATTTCTATTCTGTCCGACAGTTAAAGTTTGTTTTAACGTGTTAATGAATTTCAATACATCCTTTCATCTCGAAAATTAGAAATTTAAAATTACGGAAGTTTTAAATATGTTAACTGCTTTCCAGTGTCAAGATTTTTTAGCAATATTCCAATATACTTCTATAATTATTTAAAGTTTTTTAATTTTGAAATAAACTCAAGTATCCTGAAGCTTTTAAATTATTCTAAGATTTTAGTATATGTATTTGCCTTAGATCTTTAGAAAATACGGATGTATTAACTTTGTTCTATCCACCATTCTCCTGACTCAACGATTAAAAAGACATTTGACTGAAGAATTGATTCAAAAAATCGGAAGATTAAAACGCAAAATTTACCTCTCCTTTCGAATGTTTCCGTGCATCATATCCTCGTTGGTTCCCTCGATCGTGACAAATATCATCGCGCCTCCGATACTGTACAAAAGCACGATAACAAATAAGAAAATGTGCGTGAACCATCGTTTGCTCCAGGAACTGACCTGTGCAGAAATTCATAATACAAGTATAAATACAATTATACAATTGCATAACACAAGTATACAAGACACATATACACGCGAAGTCAATTAATACGGACCTTTTCGTAAAGCCAGAACGCGCTCTTCTCACCGACGCTCAATCCGGACTTGGTCAGATCCTTGATACCCTTGAACTGGCTGAAGACAAACTCGCTGGCCTTATTCGAATAGATCATCTGTGGTTGACCGGAAACAGGAGTCATCGGCATGGGAGTTTGACCATAGGGAGTTGAAACGTATCCCATGCCTGGTTGTGGAAAAAATTGACCTGGTAACGGAAGTTGAATTTTCAATCTCGGGGGCGGCGCCTTCCGCCCATCTGGCGAACCTGACATCCTCTTAAAGTGTGTTCTCTCGTTGTTGAAAAGAAAACAAATAAAAGTTCGTAGTTTATAATATAATCTCGATTGAAATTTCTTTAATCTCTGCAGTATTTAATTTGATTTTTACAATTTTGATTCCTCGCCTTTGGAATCAGCTAGAACTATTACAGTATGCCATCACTCTTTCTTCTCTTTGTGCTTTAACACAATATAGTTTCTACTTTATCTTATGTATCACCGAAGATCGAGTGAGTTATTAACATGTATTTGTGCTTCGAACTACATTAAGACTTTCTTCTTGACGTTTCCAATGATATTGGATCCGAGAACACGCGTATAAATAAATGCTGATGTGGATCCGAGGTAAACTCGGTTGGCAGATCTTAACCAGGATTCCACGGAAAATTTCGGACAATGGGACACGCTTCGTGAATTGTATACTCGGTGATAAGATAAAGCTCGAGCCCTCCTCTAGAACACGTCTTCAATTATTGTAGAGTCACGGTATATCGAACACGCTTATGCAATTGTGCTATGTTACTAAATTAAACTACGATTCTTCCAAATCTCGAAAGTCACTATAGAAATCAACATGAAAATCTTTTTTTTTTTAATTTTGGTATAAATCTTTCTACGTTCCTTGGAATTATCTACAGAAAAAAATGTAGTCAATATTCACTTGGTAATTTTCATTCTTCACTTCAATATTTTAAGGATCAAGGAAAAAGGAAGATCTTCAAGTTTACAAAAAGAAAAACAGAGAAAAGTTGAAAACAGAAGTCTGAGATTATTTAATTAGAAAGAAGTCATGACCACGTATGTACTCATTGATCTTGATCGTGTTCTTTCCTTTCAAATTCGAACTTGGTGGCCCGCTTAATTTCCAATTTCGTTGTTGCTTAAAATTATTCAAACCAGCATACTCTGAGTCAATGACCCCGGATGAGATGCATCTTAGCAATAAATAGATTGACTGTTCGCGAAGATGTCGACGAATTTAGGCAACAGATATACGAATAGTTTCTACACTTTTTCTATTGATTAATTTATCTTTAGCCTTTTCTAAAAGAGAGAACGAAGAAACATGTAATAATGAAATGTAGGCGATCGAAAAACAGACTGTTATCTAATAATAAAGATGTTAAAAAAAGGATAGAATTTGTTGAATTCCAAAGATACGCGGCGTGCTTAAAAATATTATGGGAACACTTTCGATGATCAAGTGAAGGATCAAAACGAAAACTTCAATCAAGAGAATCGTTGGAAAAATTTTCTCGTTGGAAAAATCGTCTGTTAGCTAACCGTCGGGAAAGAAATAAGCTTTTTCACTTAACGAAACAGCACGACGCTTTCTCGAGAATTTCTCTCGGTTTTTTTCTCTCCCTTTCTCTCTTTCTGTACATGCAGTTTTTTAAGATCGATGCACTGTTTACGTAAAATGCAGCCTTTCCAAGATCTCTCAGGGATGAATCTCGAATTTACCTCCTTTCTAATTAGTCACTCATCTAATTAAGTCGTTGAACGAATATTACACTTAATACTAAACGCAGAATCACGCGTCTTATTGCTTTACTAGAATTTTCTGCGTTCGCTATTCGTTCACTACGATCTACTCGCCAGAATTTTATCAAATGGAATATTTAATTGTTTCTTCGTTTAATATCAGGATGATTGCAATGTAACGTCGACTCGATTAATTTCATCGATGAAATATTACGTGTCTAATAAATCCAACAATTGTCTCTTCCTACTCATTTCCAACGGTAAATCTTACGGCAGAAAGAATCCTTTCATTCACTTCCTGATCTCTCTTATTCCTTCGTTTCTCGCTGATTGAAGGAATCATGAAGTTTGTTCGTCATTTCATTCTAATCGGAAACATGATCGTGTCAGTCTTTATTATCTTAATGCGCATCATTTGTATCAAGGACAGCTGATCCTTAATGAAAGACAATTACGTTTAGCCCTCCTCCTCCTGGGAACAATTTGTACAAAGCTAGAAAGCTCACGTCTCATCGATACTGCACTACCAATACAATTTACATAGCACAGTTCGTTTACATAGCTCGATTCGTGATTTCCAAAGAAAATTTATCGTTATTTCGAAGGGAAGTTGATTATTTCGATCCCCCTCAAAGCTGTGTCCAAAGATTTACAACGAAAATTTATCTTAGAAAAACATTCGTCATTTCCATCCCCTTGAAGCTACATACATCCAAAGATTCACATCGATTCGGAGCATTTATTTCACAATATTATCTCACGTTACGTTGATTTCCTTTTTTCGTCAAATATTTAACCATTTGTCAGCATTTTGTTAATTTTATAAATTTAATGTTTTATCTAAAAAAGCTAATTGTTAAAGGTTAACTGGCTACGAGAATGAAATCGCGGTGTTCACTGATCGCGTGCACTACATGAATCTTTCGATAATCGTCCCCGCTTATGTCAGGAACGGAAAAAATTCGAGAACTGTATCGTACGTAGCTCTCTATATCTCTAGCGACAGCGTCGCGACGCCAACTGACTGAGCGAGACTGGTGTCGAGCGTCGAAATGTTTTGAAACGGGCGCTACAATTTACAGGGCCGTATTGACCATTTAAAAATTTATCCAATTTATGTGATTGCAACATGATGTCACAAGTCTCGTTTATCTTGAATGTATTAAGAATTGTGCTTTTTGATATTTTACAATTCTTTTTAGATTAATTTAGATTCTTTTGGATTCTTTTTAAAATATTTGATATACATCAAAGAATTTTTCTATTTCAAATTGTAAATTAGTTGTAATTGTAAAATTTCCATGTACAATTAATTGTAAAATTTCCATGTACAATTGAATGTAATGAGATGAAAAAATATAATGAAACAATATCTGTGTCAGTATTCCCGACAACGACAAAAATCATTGAAATATTTTTTAAAACAAATTGCAAAAATCGTATACGCAATTTCAATTCGCATAGTAATTTGCGAAATTGTATAAAATATTTGACAATTCAACATTAGTCTCTTCATCATACAAAATCTTTTTTTTATTTCAGAAAGAAGAAGTTATCTTTGCTGAAAACGAAGTGTTCCAACGCAGAGCAATCTCAAAGTGGGTCACCTATATCGATTATGCATGTCTGAAGGAACTTTTAAAAACACATCAAACACTCGAAACGAAAATCTATACCGAAGCTGTAAACGTACTGAATCATTTATATCCATTATTTGTTAAATTAATCCAATTCCCAATCTATATAGAGGTCTATTCTTAATAGAATATAAGATATAAGATATTAGGTTGTCCCCTAAGTTTCTTCCGCGCCACGCTATGAGTGACTCTAAGTGGCTGTTTTTATATAAAAATTCAGGCTTATCCCTTAGCCGTTTATGGCATCGGTTTCAGTCGTCCCAGAGCTCTTTCAAAGTACGTTTCGTTGGTGACAAAGTCTCTTTTAAAATTTTTTCTGCACCGTTCAATATGGAGAGCCAAAAGATGCATTTGCGGCATGTTATGCTTCATTGCTTTAAAAAAGGCAATAGTGCAAAGGACACTGCAGACGAGATTTTCACCGTTTACGGGAGTGCTACTACCACTATTAGGACCGTCCGCAATTGGTTTAAGAAATTCAGAGCTGGCAATTTCGAGTTGAAAGATGAAGACCGCAGCGGCCACCCAGCAACGACTGATACGGACATTATCAAGACTGTGCTCACTGAAAATCCACGATATAGTGTGCGTGAGATAGTGGATGCCACTAATATTCCCAAGACAACGGTACATAAGCATTTAATCAAGATAGGATATGCGAATCGATATGAAGTTTGGGTTCCACACCTATTGACAGAGACCGGCCTTACTTATGAACCGCGTCTCTATGTGCGATTTGCTTCTCCAGCGACATGAAAGAGATCTTTTCTTAAAGAGGCTTGTCACTGGAGACGAGACTTGGGTTTTTTACCAAAATGTGCATCGAAAACGCACTTGGTCCAAGGAAAATAGACCTTCGACTGTTGCGAAGCCTGGACTTGATCCGAAGAAGGTTCTTCTGTGCATTTGGTGGGACTGGAAAGGTGTAGTGTACTACGAGCTCAAGATGATACGATCGATGCTGACAAATATTGCAATCAACTGGATCAATTGAAAGCAGCCAGAATTGGCGAACCGACGGCGAACCGACGAGGCGTATTACAGTTTGATTGGGACGTTCTACCTCATCCTCCATACTTCCCAGACCTTGCTCCATCCGATTACTACTTGTTCTTCTCCTTAAAAAATTCTCTCCGTGGTGAATCTTTCAAATCCATAAGCGAAATGAAAACGCACCTAGATGAATATTTTACAAGAGAGTAAACTTAAACAATTTTGGAAAGAGGGCATAATGAGGCTTCCTGAGAGATGGAAGAAGGTTATAGAACAGAACGGTTCATATATAACATAATAAATCCATCTTAAACAAAAAATATCGTGTATTCATTTCGCATCAAAAAAAGGGAAGAAACTTAGGGGATAACCTAATATATAGAATAGCTTCTACTCTCGAAGAGCTATTCCTCTGATCCACTTCTCAAAATCGTCGCGTCGTCGTAATGCTGTGTAAGAGAGATGACACGATAAATTTCGTAATGATATCCTGAGACACTGTTAACAAATGACCAAAGTGTAACTTCCCACGCTCCATTGCATATTTAGACAAACTGAAAGGCGATGAAGAAAATGATCAGTTTGTCAATGAATACAATTTCGCGGATATATGTCACAACATCGAACAAAATGATGTAAAATCAGGTATAGAATATTATATGTAATTTCGAAAGCGACACTTCGAATCTTTCAAAATTACAAAGATCAAGGCTATTAGAAATTAAATATTAAAGGATTTTTACATAAATTGGTGGTAGAATTCAAGTTCTAATGAAATTTTAGACTTTTTAAATTATCAAAATTAAAATTATTAGAAATTAAATTTTTTAAAACCTCATCTATTCAAATTGAACAACATTGAAGTTGTGTTTCTAGTAGAGCTTTAAATCTTTTAAAATTACAAAAATCGAAGCTATTAAAAGTAAATTCTATTCCAACCAAAATCAAAATTCCAAAAATAAGACTAAAAAATAGTTTGATGTACCTATAAAATGACATCATAACTACAATGATATATTTTGTTTAACTTTTAATGTAAACTTAATCCACATATCCGTTGAAGTAAAAGCGAAAAGATTTCTTTTTACATCATACGATATCATTTCAAAAGAATGAACCATGGAAAAAACCAGTGACGATGCTGACTATATTTAAAGAATATAAATCGAAACGGTATTTTCACAAAACTTACAGAAAAAAAAATATAATCTTTGCATCAAGAGTAGTTTTAAATTGTAATTTGATGATTATTTCTGAATGATATTCCAAATGAAAGGATATTCCAAATTCTATGTTAAGTAAAATGATTATTACGAATATGTATTATGAATATTACAATCACTATCATGAGACATTGAATACAGGATATTCAAATCATTTTTTGTATTCAATCATTCATTCAAGCATTTTTCAAGCATATAAAAATTATTACACAATATAAGAATTTATATAAGATTTCGTGAAAATTTCTAATTTTAGCTTCCATCTTTGTAACTTTGAAAAATTTGAAATTGTAACGCTAAGCTTATCGCTTACTATGCGGTAATCTCATTTAAATCTTGCTGCTGTGGATTTACTATTCAGTATCTAGTAGAATTAGTATATTTTGCATAAAACCCATACCTATATATATTCGTTGTAAAAAGTTTCAAAAATTAAATATTTTTAAATATTTATGGTTAGGAAATAAAAGCGTTAACCTTTTACATGAACTTAATTGCAACAATAACTGAATAGACTGTCATGAAACAAGCGTGAATAACTTGATAAATAAAAAAAGAATTTAATTTTTGAAAGAGAGAAATAAAAGTTTTAAATTCTATCATGAAAATTGGTGTTGCACGTCATCCTTGATATGAGTACATAATTCACGATGTTCTCAGCTATCTACTATCTACTATACTAGTAGAATAAATGCAGTAGTGAAATATACAATAGTGGAAATTTGCTAAATAACTTGCAATAGTATTTTGAAACCAATTCTCTTCAGATTCACGACGTTCCCATGAATTACTGAAGATTGAAAATTATTAATAGATACCATAAAGTTTATTTCAAATTAATTGCGAATGAGCGATTATTTTTTTCAATAATGTACAAAAAATTTTACACACAACAGGTAAAAATTTCAAATATTTCTGTTTCAAGAACGCGTCATCTTGCGTCAAATCGCCGAATTATTCACGAATGTAAACTCTTAAGGTAGATTTGCATGTAAAATACATTCTTCATAGATACAAGAATCACTTATATTTAGATTCTTACATGTACTAAATACAACATCATGAATGCTTAATATTTCAATATTATTTTTTACTTTTACCATTTTAGTGTACAATATTAAACTGAAAATACCATATTTGTTCTCACAAAAACACCAGCCAACTAAAGATTATTCCAAATGAGAACAAACCATCTAGGAATATTGAAAAAGGGATTCTAAAAGATTTCTCCGAAGTTCACGAAAACGCTCTAATATTAATAAGGAAAGGTAAATGAATTGTCTTTTATGTAAATTTACACGTAAAACGTAAAAATCAATGTGAAGCAGCAATAACAGATCATGAACCAATGAAATTGTCCGATGTATGAGTATTAGCGTCTGTCAGCGTCACCGGGACCTGACCTTGGCGGCGCTTGGCTGCATTCATGAAAGGCGCCCGAAAACGCTTCGGAAAAAGGCATCGGGGGCAGCGCGCGTTCGTGTCGCCCATTGTTATCCTCGTCGCGTGTAATGGCTACCGTAGAGTTTGTTGATGGTGCTCGGTCTGCTTGTACGCGCAACGGCCTATCCTGAGCCACGGTACGCGGCGACGTGGCCCAATCTGACGGAAATAAAATCGAGACGATCTCTACCGCTGAGGTACCGCCAATTTTATGCAACCGAGAAACCCGCGCTTATACCAGTCGCCGCAACCGCCACCGCGCTTGGACGACATGATCTGCGCGGGTCAACGTTGCTCATTAACAAGCGTGTAACTCAAAACTGATTTCGCGGCATCCACGGCTGGCAAATTCTCCTCAGCGTTGTGTTTGGTGTTAATTTTAACGGGATCTAACATATCGAGAGGCTATATCAAAGCACTAAATTGATCGCCATTGATTTTTCCACCGCGACCACGGCCCTACCGACACGAGAAACTTGTTTCTCGGATGTTGTATTGGACGAAATACATAAATCAGGTATCACAATTGTCAGAATTAGTGTGACCAGCTGCGCGGTATTCCGCGCCGCAGTCATGGCAACTAGAAGATCATCCGTTTGGCACTCAGACATGTAACCCGCGGCGCCTGTGTAGACTATCACATGTGAGTATCGTATGTCGCGGTTATACTTTGAGCCTTCGTTTCCTGCCTGTACTCTATCAATTTTTCCTTCCATACCTGTGTATGAAAGTCACCCTTACATACATTTGGTGTGACTCTGTCACTTATCTAGACGTATATCACAGTACCTGTTTTGTTTTCATTTAATGAATGCCTACTGATTGTGCAGGGTCAAAGGCAACACATCAATGGCCCTAGAATCAAATGGCAACAACGTGGTGTGGTTGAACACAACCCGTCCTGATCAGATACAACAGGTATGCAGCTTGTGTAGCATGGTATAAAAAAGGAACAAGTTTCTCCATTGATATATATTAACTTCTAATTGATGCTTAATACACATAACGTATATTAGTGTATATAGCACGTTGATTCAAAAAAAGTATTTTAGAATTTTTTTTTAAATATGCAGTGTGAGATTTATGATATCTAATAACAGTTACTATTCAACAGAGCCAACCGATCGAGCAACCAGTGAAGTGTTCCATGTTTACTCAAACTGAACAAACTAACAGTTTTACTCAGACGGAGCAGAGTAATTCTAGTTACGGCGATCAGAGACAGGTTATTAATTATAAAAATATATAAAATAGATTTTTACACTTCATTTAAAAGGAATAATAAATAATCTTATATTTAAAAATTTATAATACTTTTCTTTAAATAAGTTTTTATATTTTATTGTTATTTCTCTATAGATCTATTATATATGAATTTTTAGTTAATAATATATTTTCCTGTATCTACATTCATTATATTAAATTAAAAATTGTCATTTAATATTAATTTACAGCAGCAAGCAGCTATGTTTGACCCACAACAAATACAGCAGCAGCAAGCTGCTCAAGGTCAACAGTCGCAGCAACAGCAATCTCAACAGATGTATGTTACAACAGATAAGAAAGAGGATAAGTCTCAGCAGCAATCAGCAACTGCTGACTTCCCTTTCTACTACAATGTCAACATGCTCCAAAAGGTTCAAACAAACGCGGTGAGCACGATTGGTGCGATCACAACCGATGACAAGGGTTGTTATCGTTTTGATGTGCAACCTGTCGGTTATAACACATTATTGAATCAGATGAGTATTGCGGCTGCTACCAATGCGACCTTCAAATGTGACATTTGTGGGTTGGTTTTTGGGCATATGAGTTTACTGAATCATCACAAACGGATTCATAATACAACACCTAGTAATCTTCAGCAACAACCGCAACAAGTCGTCGTACAAACACCGACAACGGTTACTGTTGCAACTACACCAGAAAGACCATATACCTGTGATGTGTGTGGAGCTTGTTTTGCATTACCAGGAGAATTAAAAAGCCATAAAACAAATATGCACCAGAAACCAAAAGTGCAAATTTGTGAAGATTGTGGCAGTGAAGATCCTTGTGAACATCATCCTACGAAAATTAAAAAGAGTATGTTTAATAAGAATAAGATAAATAAGTTCTTGGTTCCAATCTTTATGAAAATTTTAAATAATATAAAATAACTTTACTTTATAGAACATATAATATTTGTTTCATAAATATTTTTATTAATACTCTTTGTTTAATAAATATTTTAAATGTACTTCTGTTTTCACAGCTATCAAACCTGGTCATCATCCTGTGAAACGAAGGGGTGTCACTAGTGTCACTAAGTGCCACAAGTGTAATGGGACAGGAATAATTTTTATTGGTAAGTAGAAATTGTCACTGCCATGCTTTGTACAGAAATGAAGAAAAATGTTTGCTATACAAGATTACATTTTGTGTTACATAAAAATAATATATATTAACTGTTATAAAAATTATGAGGAAAAAAGAAAACATTTTTCTTCCTAAACAATGATCATCTTTCCTGTACTACTATCATTTCATTACTATCATGATCGTACATCGGGTGGTGTATGGTAGGTAAACACGACGAAAAACTAGATTCTGGAATCAGTTCCCTCGCAAAGTGTGGCGGCTGCAAGGCAACAGGCCGCATCATCATAGGAAGTAAGTCGGAAAAATACAGCCAAAAAAATAAGAGATTTATATTTCATAATATATTTTAGAATCGTCTATTGATGATTGGGTGACATCAATTAAGCTTTCCTATCCTTATGAAAGTTTTAAAAGTCATTATACCTTCTTATACTTTATTTAAGAAATAATTAAATGCCATTATATTACCGTTTCATAAAAATATTTGGGATCACTTCGTCATTTATTTTACCTATTTCTCGAATTTGTGGCAAAAAAATAAATGTTTTGATACTGCGAAAATTTAATATTATAAGCTTCTTTTATTTTTTATAGTATCATTATATTTGCATGCATTTGTTGTAGATAGACAGAAATCTTCAGCACTTGCTGGTTTCTTATAATATTAAAAATTTTTAATTTTAGTTGCATCAATTCTGTTTTCTTTATGGTAGCATTGTCAATATTTATATTTAAGAATCATTGCACGGAATAAAATCTCCCCTAAGGGACAGTTTTATAAATTTGATTCACTAATCTTTGGTATTGTTATAATGGAGAAATTATTTTAGATTTCAGTTCATATAGTTCATTCTTTCTTTATTTCAAGACATAGGTAATTAGGAGCTCATTTTGATACTTTCAATATTCTATACATACATATAGTAATACAAAAATCATCAGATTTCAAACATCTGATGCCATACTTCATTTCTTATTTTCTGCACTAACTTCCATAACCCGCATGTTCAGATTTCTACATAATATTGTTACATTCGATCAGAAGCATTAGTTTGGCATCATAAAAATGATTTCTATAATGTACAATTTCTCTTTTACATATTGAAGTCCTCTTTTAGATATATGAGGAAAAAGATTATATTTTTCAAAGAACCATACACAATCCAGTGTCTCGAATTCTTCAAAGCATTTACTCGATCATCTCAAAGCATATCTTTTTGTAGAACTGGCCCTTTGAGGAAAACTAAAAATTTGGGTGTTTCTTTATTTACAGGCGGTAAACAGAACAGTCAGAATCAGGCAGAGAAGCCGTTTCATTGCAACGTATGTGATGGAACATTCTCCAGATATTCGTCACTTTGGTCCCATAAGAGACTTCATTCTGGAGACAAACCTTTCAAGTGTGAAGTTTGTGGCTTAGCTTTTGCAAAAGGTGAATAAAATAGAATCATGTAAATTAACCTGTTGTTAACTTGTTTCAAAAAAGAAAATCATATTGTACACTGACGATGTTTATTTTTTCATTTATAGCTGCTTATCTAAAAAATCATGGACGTGTGCATACTGGTGAAAAACCATTTAAATGTAGTGTTTGTGGTATGCAGTTCTCACAAAGTCCTCATTTAAAGAATCACGAAAGAATTCATTCTGGTGAACGTCCTTATCAGTGTGAAGTATGCGAAAAAACATTCGCTAGACATTCAACACTTTGGAATCACAGGAGAATTCATACTGGTGAAAAACCTTATAGATGTAATATATGCGGTTCGGCCTTTAACCAAGCTACACATTTGAAAAATCACGCGAAAGTTCATACTGGTGAAAAACCACATAGGTAATATATAGCATGTATTTTTAATGTTTCGTTATTTTTTTCTTAATTTAAGCATTTAATCAATATCATTTGTCTCCTAGATGTGATATATGTGAGATCGGATTTTCCGATCGCTTTGCATTAAAGCGTCATCGTGCAATCCATGAAAAATACGGTCAAACTGCCCGAAATCAGAATGCAAATAATCCAAGTAACGCACAGCAAGCGAATGCGAGTAATCAGCAGCAGCAACAACAACAGCAGCAGCAACAGCCTCAGCAAGCACAGCAAGGTCAACAGGTTGTTGTAGTGAATGCCACAACTCCTGTTACTGTAAGTCAAGGTCAAGGGCAAGCAGTAATGCTTGAAGAAGTCTACAAGTGCCAGGTGACCTTCCCTGAGCCTAAATGATTCAGCTAGAGAATACCTTTCAGAAGCTGGTAAAGGGGTTAATTTTTTAACCTTTTTAAACAAACAAACAAAAAATATTAATTAACACTGACAATGCGATACACATATGTGTAAACGTATACAAAAAAAAAAAAAAATGCAAACAGATACATGGATGACATTGATGAAGAAGCAAATCTCCAGAGTGACTGGCAGCATGCTTTCTGTGCAGATTTTGTGAGAGGATTATTTGGTGACAGAGGGTATATCTTAAATAAATACGCATAAAAAAAAGGGTACCACTAAAAAAGCAAAAAAAAAAAAAGGGATAAGAAAGACTCAGCGATAATTTGCGCGAGTGAGTAATTTTCATAGAACGTGATTCGGAAGAGTAACGGCTCGTATAAAATCGAAACATTCTCCCGATCATCAGTGGTAGTGAAAAAAAATTTTTGTGAATGAATATGAAACAATATTAAAAAGGGAAAATTGAAGGAACGAAAGGAGAAACAGTAATAAATCTATTTTATATTTTCTCACTTGAAATAGACATATTACTTAGAAACATTGACATTGGATCAAATAACAAACTCGTTGATAACGACATTGTTCTATTGATTTACGCATGTTAAATTGCAAATTAATGTTTGTTTATTTTTCTTGTATTTTCGTGGATTGTATTTCTCGCTCTGAACAAAATTGAATGGAAAAAAAAGTTATAGTGACCGTAATTATATCTAAGTTTCATGACTCACTGAACGATTAAAAAAAATAAATGTGATAGCTTTGAGTGAATCTTGGCTAGGCAGAAAGCGGCAGTAATCTGATCGCTGTAATACTAACGGATTATACACATTATGCATATTTAACAACGGCGTAAGTAAACGTTTCAAAAACGGATCTAAAAATATACAGATATTAATAAGTTTAAAAGAGAACGAAAAGAAAACTATTTTAAAAGCCTGAACCTCGGCCCTTGCTTATTATAATTTAAGTGAAAGAAGGACAATTATGATTATTGATTTATATTGATCATTTTGTTTCTTTTTAACAATTGAAATCAAGAATTAAATTAAGTAAAAAAAAATAGGAGTTAAAATTAAAAAATTAAGAAGGAAACATAAATCGTCATCAAGAACTATTGTCATCTTTGCATGCGTCTTTATGTTATGAAACGAAAGTCGTGGTACGGAACGATATCGCGATTTGAGCGAGCCTTCTTCCGTCCAGTCATTCGGGATCACAATAAAAAAAAATTAATTATTGCGTTATTGCAATGACAACGACCACGATTTAAGAAAAAAGAAGAAATATCACGATGACAAAAGTAACATACCACAAAAGAAGATTTTTATCTCACACGGAGCTGCAATAAATAATAGTGAATATCGACGGGCAGACTAATCTGTTTTATAATTTTAAGGCCGTGAACTATAATGGATATCAGTTATTAAAATAGTTACTAGTTTGTAACGGCAAAATAGCTGGCTAGGTTATCTATACAATATATACATAATTAATTTTTATATCCCCATTTGTTAAAAGCGATGGCCAAACACCGTCGCTACGAACTCTTAAAATAGCGATGAATCAGAAATCGATTTGGTTGTAATTCAAGAAAGAAGTAAAAAAGAAGCTCTGACTAATCGGTAACTTGTGATACCGGCGATGATTAGGATACCACATACGCCATTTTGAAGTAAAAAAATACACTGTTCTTCGGACATCTTCATCGATTGCATCTTTTATTCCACAATATATATATATATATATATATGTGTGTTGATTTTTTGAGCGATGCAATCCGTTTAACTGATCGCAATACATACATACATACATACATACATACATACATACATACATACATACATACATACATACATACATACATACATACATACATACATACATACATACATACATACATACATACATACATACATACATACATACATACATACGCACGCACGCACGCACGCACGCATTTCTTTTCTTAATATTCCTTAATCATTTCAAATAAAATTTATATTATTTTCTTATCTTGCTTCTAATGAAAATAATTAATAAAATCAAAAATATTTTTTCTTTCCTTTTTAGAGTCACTAAACGAATTACCAACTGAAACTTAACTTTTCGACATCTAAACTGTCTTTGTACTAAATTGAAATTAACTGAATAAAATAAATGTTTACTGTAATAAATAAACCCTAAGAGATACATACGGGGGATAAACGACGATGTGGCTCGGTCATGTCCCAAGAATCGTTCTTTTTATACAATATTATAACTGATTATTAAAATATTAATGAAGAAAAAATGCTATCGAAACAAAATATGTGATCACAAAGTGATCGACTCTGCAATCAAATCGTTAATCAGTAATAGAAGATCTTTGCTAGGAAAGTCTAAGATTGGGGATTACTTTGTTTTTATCGCTATAACTTGTAAAATAAAGATAATGCTATTACGTTTAATTTACTTTTAATATGGTCATACCTGTTACAGTATTTTCGATTAGATTAGAAGAATTTTTATCTTCGATATTTTCTGAATTTTTCATTCATCTGATGCTCTTTAATTATACATACATACACACACATACACACACATATGTTTTTTTCTTTTTTTTTTATCAAATCCTTTTTAAACGCAAATTTTAACACTTTTGTTATTATTAAGTAGTAGTAAAAAATTTTCTTCTTGAGCTTACCAATGCAATGGTTTCTTCTTAAATTATTGTTTAAATTGATTATTGTGAAACCATATAATCGTAGTTCATCAAATAATAATCGCAGATTGCTCGAATTTTTTTATCACTTCTTTATTCAAAACTTTAGTCATATTATTTTGAAGATAATAAAAACCTGTAAATGGTCACCTAAGCTAGGATGTTCGAAATATATGCTGTTTCTCTCTATTATTTCGCTGTGTAACAGCATTCTTGAAGAAAGCAGAGTTTGTAAATATATGTATTAATAATTATATGATATCTCCAGGTCGAAGAGGAGGGCTCTAATATATAATCATAGTGTTTTACAAAACGACTCACTTTCATTTGAAAGAACAAAAACAATTGAGAAAATAAAAGCGATTCTTAGACTATTAAGTTCTAAGATAAGAATTCAAAATTGTTATTTGAGAATTTAAACACGATAAAATATATTTGATATTTAAAAAAGCTGTTCAAAATAATTACAGAATTAAACTTCGGTTCAAGGAATTTTGGTAAGGTATTTAATTTTTTTAAAGTTTCAACTGGAAACTTAATATTTTAAATGCTTTTAATTTGTTTTTGTTGTCATTATTATTGTTATTGTTATTTCTAACTTTCGATTAATTTTTCAGAATCAAATTCATACACAGTGATTCCTATAATTGTTTTGAACAGTTCTGGTTTGGTGGTTGATTATTAGCGAAATTTATATCGAAAAAGATCATCGGGCCCTGTTTTTCGAACGAACTAACGTACGTTTTATAATATTGTACCTACATTAAATAAGAGACCTATCGCTGAGGAAGGTCTATAAGGATTGTAAGTAATGAAGTCTAGGTGAATAAGTAATTTTAGGAATCGTGTCGTAGAAATTATCGAAGGAGATACGGAACTGTTTATAAAGCAACCCCATAGATCATTGTATTCAATAAATTACTAATCAGTGCCATTTGTAAATCAATAATTCTATCAATTTTTTCTCTTTTTTCAAATTATTTATTCATCATAACAGAAGAATCGACTTGCTCTTTTCACATTCTTGTAAAATTTCATTAGGCTCCTTAGATAATATTCTGCGAACAAAACGAAAATTCGGAGCTTCCATTTTAATCAAAATGCTTGGAAGCGTCTTCCTGAGCCTAGCGGGAATATATCCTAATCTACCCGATTCTTCGGTTGTATATAAGCTCGTGAATTCAAATGGACTTAAAGGAAAGAAAGAAATGAAATTATTTTTATTTTTCTGCTTTACGTTCGATATGTATCAATCAATTTAATGAATCATCGAATCCTTTCTTGATCATTTTAGAAATTAAGGGTCGAGGTTTCAGGGTCATCGTGTAAGCCAAGAAATGCTTTTTTGTAATTGCATCAAGAAGAATCATTGAAACGCCGGATAAGAAAATGTACAAATTCTTTTTGACGATATAAGAGTCATCGAAGACGATCAGTGTCCTTAAAACATTCGACCCTTTTACAATCGAGTTGATTTCGAAGGACTGACGGCTTAATGAATTTGCGCATGCCATTCACTCAATGATTAATCTTTATCTGGCTTTTAAAAGAAGAAGAAAGAAATACGAACGGCTCTCCTCGCAACAGTATTTTATAATATAAACGGTAACGCAGTGAAGTCGATATCCAGATAAGGATTAAGCAAGCGAATATACGTAAAAGAAACTTTATATAAGTATATATTGTATAAGTCTTGTAACGTGTACAGATTTTTCGTCCGTGCTCGAAGGAAAGACGAAGGGTTTTTGTACAAAACTATCTTCGTGAAAACACTGCAGATAACATGCAAAGGAAAAACGAACTTTTTGCGATTCTCTTCTTTTTTTCCAGTTCGCATTCTTTTCATTTTTCTCTCTCCTTTTGATAACAATATTCGCCGTCTAGCCAAAAGAAAAAGAAAAGTAAGAAAAAACAAGAAATAGAAAAGGGGGGAAACATTACGAGTATAGAATATACGGTACTGATTATACTGCAATTATTCGTAAAAATTTAAAACGATGGAAAATAGTGGAAGAGAGAAGAAAGGAAATCATGAATAAAACTTAAATACATCGTGAAATTTTCAGATTTCATAATTTAAAAAAAAAAAGAAAAAAGAAGAGGAAGGATAAACAAGAGAAAAAACAAGGAAATATGCAGTCCTATCGCGATGTAGATTAATTTTTACATGACACCACGTTGTATGGGCAATAATGCTGATCATACGAATTTTTGATAATAAAACACGTTCCTATTAAATTATCTGTTCATTGTCGTATTGTTAAGTCTTCTGAAGTGGGCCGAGTGATAGGAAGAGAGAAAGAAAGAAAGAAGAAGAAAGGAGACAGGAGTTTTAAGGAAGATAGATTGGATGAAAAAAAGGGAAGAGTCGAAAATGGCCTCTTTGTAAAATAATAAGGAAACATCCTACTTTTCGAAGAAAAAAAAGAACGTAGGAACAAGAAGATAGGAGAAAAAATAAAATAAAGGAATCTTGTAATTTTCTATCATGACGACAAGAAAATTAAAAAAAAAGGAACATTGGTAAACGCGAATCTAACGACATGAGACTGTATATTTAACGAAATAATTTATTTTCAGGGTATCTATCGAGATATTTTTTCATTTGCCATTGTAAAAAAAATTTTTGAAAATCTACGCACTTTCTAGTAAGCTAAAATACAGTAGGAGTGTAAAGTTATATATAAAATTGTAAGATGATGATAATGATACTGATGATGATGCTGATGAGAATGATGATGAGGATGGTGATAATGATATGATTACGATGATCAAGAAAGATGAATTATTATTTTCGTCTTTTTCACGAAGGATCTTAATGATTCATCGGTATACTCATCGTCGAATTCGTAAGAATATCGGGAATATTTTGTTCTATGAATATTGTAAATGACGAATGATCAATCTCGGTATTTTTGCCATCCGCCACATGAGAATGCCAGATTCAGAGAATTGTAATTAAAAAAGAAAAAAGATTTTACTTTTACCATGTAACATGTTATAGATGAAGCGAATTGTATTCCACGATGCGCTTTTTTAAAACTAAGTTTCAATCTTTCGTTTTCCTTTGGCTTCGACTTCTATACGAGTTTTTGTTTTTAAAACTGTCTGATATTGTGAGAAAAAGAAACTTGAACATTCTTCATTCTTCTTTAATTTCGAACGATATTGAAAGAAAAAGAAAAAAAGGATTATTTATAAAATGAAACTAAACAATATACGATAAAAATACTGTGCGGTGGATAAAGCCGCTGTGAAAAAAAACTTATGAAATGCGCGTGTACGCAATAATTACGTGTACGTGCTTGAACACCGTTTTCTATGAAAAAAAACAGTCATAAAGGAAAAAAAGATTGTCACTTTAGATTAGTCTGCTGTCAATATAACTAGAATTATAATTTTGAATGTAACATGTATCATATTGATTATTGCCTAGATAAGAACCGTACCGATTAAAAAGTTAGCGCACGATTATATCAGACTTTAGGTATAATAATAAATGATGTCCACGGGACATTTTCATTTTTGAAGATTTACGTCAATTTTATTCAGTAGATGACGTGTGCAAAGTCGCACGCCTGGATTACATTAATTTTAATAATCGATTGCTTTCATTCAACCAAAAAAACTTTCATATATTCTTGATATTGAGGATTTTATTTTTATTCATCAATTTTTGCAATGTTTATATATTTTTTCAAATTATAATTTCATGCACACGCGCACGCGCTCACACACATTTTTAATATTGAACTTCGGGAGATTTTATAATAAATATCTATGTTTACTAGTAATTAAATTCAGTAAAATCGACAATTTAACAAAGATAAATAATTTAAAAAATTATTAAGGGAAGTTTGAAAGTTCGCGCGGATCGTAACGTTCATGCACAAACAGTTCGATGAACGACGTGACTCTAGTCTATGACGGTGAGTGAATTTAATCACGCCCGTGCTGTAGTTGAATAAACATGGCGTCATGGAGAATATCGAGTTTTGTTTAGTGATTAAGTGTTTGAGATTTGTGTAGTGCAACGACTTTCGAATTACCATAGCATCTTGTCATCACGTTAACATATTCCCGAGGATGTTACCCGACTATGGTTAAAATTTCATTGAGAATCTAACGCCAAAGGTAAGTTATTTCACAAGATATCTATCTTTCGAAATAACATTGCTATGATTTTCTAAACTCAATAGTGAATAATTTAAAAAAGTGACAATTAACTTTATACTGTTATAAGTAAGTAAAAATCTGATATTTTTAATTTGTTACGTGTTCTAATTATATTGCGATGACAAGTTGTAATTGTTTATAACACAGTATGGTAGTTACCTCGTGTGGCATATATGTATGTACAATGTCGCGAAGGTATTTATGAAATGACTAGATCAATTATAGTGAAGCTTATGCATCATAATTATCTTTATTGATCTTTTTATTTTATTATATAAAAGTTCAGTATAAAACTCAACACGTATAAAATACTGTTTTTTACTTTAAACACACTATGATTAATAGTGGTTATTCATACTAATAACACAAAGCTAGAAAGCTATTGTTACCGAAGTTAGAATCACTTTCATATATAATTTTAAAATCTAATTTGAAATTAAAATATAAAAGATAAGTATGTATATATTTACGAATTATCGTAACATGTGATCGTGTACGAACCAATTCATATATCTCGCCAGTTCACATGTAAACACATAAGAAAACTGGCACTACGAAAGCATTTGTAAACACAGCTGTAAATATTTTTTTTTTTCAAATTCATCAAAATTTTGTAATAATTAATATGTTATATTTATACATATCATTCTTTAATATGAATTTATAACATAATTATAAATGTATATGAATATACATGTTTC
>KQ435803.1:162013-174997 GCA_001276565.1 Melipona quadrifasciata
AATTTAGATATCTTTCAAGAGTTGTTTAGTTATATTTGTAAAGGTTCAAATGTTTTTTTTTAATTTAAGTTACAGAAATGTCGAAGAAGAATAAAAAACGGAAGTTGGAGGAAGAAGAACAGTCGATGGTTGACTGGGAACAGGAGAACATTTTTCCAGAAGAAATAAAAAATGAAATGGAATCCATGTGGGAGGTACATATTTCTATTGTTTATATCCCAATTATAAATTATCTTTTGTAACGTTTAATCGGTTCAGATTCCGCAGATATTCCATTTCCTTCATCTAGCAAAAGAAGCTCTGAACATACCTCACTTGTCCATGTACGAGATGGAACGTATGCTTTTGATACCTACAGCTTCCAAACAGCTAGCAAATATCATGACATCATTGTTAAGGTAAAATATAATGTGTAACTTGCAACTAAAGAAGAAAAATCGAAACCTTTTGTAGTATTTCTTTTCTATATAAAATTGTATTAAATAAAGTATAATAAATAAGATATTAAATATTCTAAATATTTTTATAAGCTGATCAACACTTTCATGAAATTAATAAAGCTTTTAATTTTAGTTCTCCTATGACCAAAGCAAAGTTAAGGAAAATACCACCGATGCCATATGAATTCTGGACAAACATTCTTGCGTACAAAATGAAGAGCTGGTTCAAAATGTACGAAGCTAAACATCAGAATGCAGTAAAGGTAAGTATATGCGTCTTTGTGCTTCGTGATAATGTCATCATCTGTGTCGTCACTTATTACAAAATAATACATCTGGATAAATATCATCATTTATTTAAATTACATACACAGATGTTTTTTATTACAGCGATCAGAAATGTAATGAAAGTTTTTAGATTCTAGAAACTATCGGTGTGGAGCCGGAATTCTGGAACGTCTTCCCCGATGCTCCTCTGCTGAATGGCAAAGATTTTGAGGAATTAACTTTCAAACAGAAAGTTTGGCTTTTAAAAACCATCTGTGATACAGTCATGGTATGCAAAAATACAGAAAAAGAAGCAGTTCTACTGCTTAAAGCATAAACTCGAATTTAATTTAATTAGTAAATATTTTAACAGTGAAAATTATAAAATACAATTTTTAGCACTCTAGAAAAACTGTGCAAGAAGAGGTAGCTAAACAACCATGGGAAGATCAATTTGAAACCGTTCTAGGTACCGATCGTTATGGAGCAAGATACATTTACTTTCCACAATTTCTTAAAAGTGATCTGAGAGTTTATAGACATTGTCTCGATAATAAAATATTATCCACAGTGAAGGTATCCAAGAATTTTTACTTCACTTTTGTGTGTGTTATGTTACTTATGTTTCTTATGTATCCTTTTATACTATTTTTATTTCAGCCAATAAAACCAAAACAAAAGACGGAATTAGAGAACAAAGTATTCGTTTCAAATGAATTAATAAAAAAAAAGACCAAACATAGAAAAAGAAAATCCCGATGGAGTAACGGATTGCCTCCGAAATCGAGGAGAAAGACAAGTAAATCTGATGAAAAACATCTGAACGACAGCAAGTGCAGTAGCGATAGTGCAATAAGCTCGTTGACAAACGAAGACACGAATTTTAATAGTACAAGCACCTGTAGTAATAACAATAATAGCAATAGTAATAATAATAACAGTAATAACACCAATAGTAGTAGTAGTAGTAGTAGTAGTAGTAGTAGTAGTAGTAGTAGTAGTAGTTTAAATTAGATACTAGCAACATGGAGAGGTCGAGAAGTTCATCGAAATGTTCGGAAATAAACACTACGTCTGATAAAACATGTTGTAAAAATACAAACTCGAATGGTTATGATACGAATAATTCTATTCGGGGTCTTCCCGGTAAGAGATCATCCCAAAAAATGTTTAAGGGATTTTCTGATAATAGTAATAACATTAAATATAATATAGACATAATCAACGGGCTTTTGAATGACTTAAAATCGGGAACTAGCGAAGAGAAAAGTGCAGAAGATAACGGCATGTCTTTGACACACGTTTCGCAAAATAAATTGAAGTTAAATTCAACGAAGCAGCAATATTTAGATGCAATGGATCTACATATAAATAGGAACGATTCTGTTGAAAGAACCATTGACAATTTATCTAGTATCTCCAAAACAGATGATGAAAAGCTAAATGAAATTATCAGTGGAGAAAACTTGAAATTAAATGATAAAAGTTCCAACATTTGTGATGTTAGAGAGACGCGTCGAATATCTATTACGTCGAAATCCGACGACGAAAAATTAAGTGAGACGAGAACGCACGTTTTTAAGCAAGATGATGTTAACCTTTCTGAAGAAAAAATGGAAAGTAGAGTTACCAGGCGGAATGGAAGGTTTATTAAAGAACAAAAATTGAGTAATGAACAGTCGGATCAGACATGTAAAGATGAAACAGTATGTAACGATAAAGATCTTTCTCTGAGCGAATTAAGAAGTATGTTACAAAAAGAAGCGATGGACGATGATTTCTCTTTTGACGAGAACAGCGAGGTTAAATACAATCTTAGAAAATCGAGGCATGCAAAATTGGAAAGATGGAAACAGAGAACAGAGGATTTCAATGCGATGCTTTTGGAACTTAGCGTCTCAAAATTTCAACTTGTAGCTGACAGTGTTAGTTCATTAAGAGATCTTATTTCTACGTTTCCAAAAAATAGCAATCCAAGCATTGATACTGACGGCGAGGTATGTAATCATTTTACTTTACTTAAAATTATTTTCTTATAATTTCTTTCTTGACTGATCTCTTATGCCTTTAGACCGAACTAATACCATCATGTGAAATAAAATTAGTCAAAAGAATGACAGAGTTACTATCCTCTTTGGAAGAAATTGAACCAACTTTGCGAGACTCAACGAAGAGAGCTAGAGGAAAGCTTCAAAAGGAATGGACTAATTTTAAAGAAGGGTACATATGCTTTGTATTAAATTAAACAATATCATCTACATTCATTACATCTCATCAAATTTAATCTGGGAATTAACGGTAATAATTTTGAAAGATAGAAAAATATATATATGTGCTTGATGAATGGATTTGCACAATCTTTTATATCTAACATTCCCAGATTAAAAGGTTCATTTTGCCTGAAACCTCTTGAACTTGCTACAATCTGTATCTGATCCGTAAAGTGGAACTCATCCACATTCTTTCAGTAACGTTGCTTTCATTGTCGAGCGTATGTGATAGATAAGTTGTTGTATGTTGTAGCAGTGCGGAGGATCAGGACTCATCTGGGGAGGGTCTCGGCTCTAATTGGTGGGTTGTTGGATCGCAGGGCTGTCAATTGCCAAGTTCCGGAGACGCAACGTTACAAACGTTACCGCAACCTACCATATCCTCAGCTAGCTTTCAAAACGTCCCCAACAAGAACGAAGAGGAAAGCATTAGTAAAGCAGAACGTAATAAAAACTTCGATCCAGAGTGCAAAGAATCTCAATATGAAAGTTCACGAAACCAAACACAAAGAGAACAGTCTGGAAGAAACAAAAGCAACGGTCAAGAAAACGCAGGAACTGAAGAAGAGACGAAAGAAGATTCAAGCGAAAAAGGTAGAGATATAAAAGTAATTAACGAAATAATTTAGTTTTAATGTGATAATTAATCAATTTTTTTATTATGAAAGCAGAACAACAAACGCGAAGAGTATTGCGAGCCCGAGGCATTTCATCATACACAGAACAACTTTATTCAGATGACGACATCGAGGAGAACGAGCTGGAAGAATGGACCGACGTTGAGGCCGTGTATGCGGCTCCCAGCGCACAGACAGGTTCATCCACTTCATACCTTGCTCCGAAAGTCAGACACGCTAATGATCGGACGAACGAAGAGGAGGACTCAGACCAAGATTGGATTTTACCAAGCTCTCGCAAACGGAAAAATAAACGTCCGTGTAAGCATTCCAACATAAATAATTATTATAATTAACATTTTAATAACTTTATTGATAGTTAGTAAATATATAAAAATTACAACGATTTTGAAAAACATTATGAAACATCATAATGAAATATTCAAATCATATTGCAGCTGCCAATCGAAGATTGAAGTCTTTTCAACACAAATTGCAAAGTATTAAAGTTGATGCTCTCCAAGACGCGGCAGAATCAAAATTAATTCCTCCTCACAAGATCAGTAATGAAAAGGAAAGTCCTAAAATCAAAGAAATCCAAATATGCAAGCCAAAGATATCGACAAACTCAGAACCTTCTAACAGTAACAAGATAGAGAACCAAGAGGCTGTAGTAGCAAATAATTCTAAAGAATCAGTACTTTTCACGGGAGTAAATTGCAAAGTAGAAAATGTCGTAAGCGTGCATTCGGAACTGGACATCAAAGACGAAGGCCCTATCTACGATTCTGCGCCGAGCTTTGATAGCAGTTACACGGTTAATTCTAACTATGTAATGCTGAAGACTGAGCCGAATCCAATGAATTATTATGTGATGCAACCAAATTCTGCAACCGTCGTTCCACAAAATGCGATCGTGCAGTCTCCAATGGTCTCGAGTATCATACCTCCAATTCAGCAAGGCTATTACGTACAAGGGGCACAAAATTATATTATCCAGAATCCACAGAGTAATTTCGTACCTTCTCATCCATTTCAACCTCAAGGACCGCAAATGATAGCACCGCAACAGTTTATCAATCATTCCAGTTATGTACCTTACATGGTAACGACAACTCAACCCCAATCTCAATATATAACTACAACGAATCAACAAATTGTTTCGCAGAATGTTCCTGAGAATCCGTTTCCAATTCATTCTAATTCCACTTCAATAAGCAAGCCTTCGCAAAATAGATATCCTGCACCGAAACAGAATTATCCACATCTTAATGGAGCTGTTACAAAAAGTAATACACTTGTAAGAGGAAACGCGGCTCGACCTAGGGTCGTGAAAAACGTTCAACGCACTTCTAATGCATCAGTTAGAATGTTGAAACCGAGAAAATCAAGCACACCTCCGGTAAACACCGGTCAGAAAACTACTTCTTTAATCGTTCTTAGCGACAGTGACGATGAAATTGAGATGATCATTACAGAAAAAACCAGTCCTGAGAGTGAAGAAAAGGCAAAAACTATACCTAAGAAAAACACCGTGCAGACTAGGCAAAAGCCAACAGTTACATCGGACGTCACAGTGATGAAAAGCAGAATTCCTCCACAGATACTTCAACGTATGAATCAAGGAGGGATCTCTATAACACCTGTCAAATCTACACCACCAGCTCAGAATACTAATACGCAATTGGTAGTAGTCGTGAACGAAACTGGAAGCCATTATGCCTTAGCACTACCAAACGGAAGCAAATTGATTTTGACTCCTGAGCAGGTCGCACAGATTCGAGCTTCAAATGGTGGAAAGCTAATTTTATAAAACATTACTTTAATCCTAACTGAAGAATTTTTTAAAAACGAATAGAATTGAAATATAATATACTGTGATCTCTGGTTCACTATTCAAATACATATTTGAAGTTAATGTTCCTACAGTATACAACAGAGATTTGTACGATAATTCTTGGAACATTCGGAATCGATTTGTACGTACAATTTGTAAAACGACGTACTATTTTAAGTAACATAACAAAACTTGTGCGTTTGAAGTGTTGCGTTGAATGAATTTATTCTTGAACTATTTGATCTTGTGCTTATTAAGATTTTCTGCGTAAATAATTTTCTGCATTTTTCTATTTAAATGAAAACGAAGAAAATTCATATATTAAATGTCTGAAGAAAAGACAAAATTTGCCTCAGTAAATTTAATGTTAATAACTCTAAATTTCGTTTGATATTTCTCTTCCCACTTGCAACATTAGAGTGATACCTGGGACCTGTGATGTCTATGACAATTTTATATATTTTTGTTAACATTAATACAATGTTTGTATTAAATTATACGAATAGATCAGATATTCTAATGAGATATTAATTTTTCTCGAGTTTAAAACGAGCTTACATATTTAACATAAGTATCATATAAGCATTATAAAGTGAGTTTACTATATTTTAGTATTATACTTTGCATAATTTATGATGTATCACATATAAATTACATTTATAAATTGTTAATTTTCGTTATATCGAATTTTAAACCGGCTATTACATTACGATGAACGTAAAATTATAATATAAAATTATTATTTATACATTGAATTGTGGAGGGATATTTTGTATACTGTCCAATTTCGAAATTGATGCCGTAAATATGTATTATTACGGAGTAGCACGCATCTTTTAAATCAGTAACATAATATATAAATAACAAATAAAATAATTGTTAATGCTGTCACTTATCCGTAACTTCAATTATAAGAAACATTCGTAAAATATCTAATATATATTATAAATCCTAGTGTCTAAAATTTTTATAACGTGGCTCACGGATAGCCAATAAATTCGAATATATAAAATGTACAAAGTTAAAAGTCTAGTAAGTGTTGTAAAAATTATTAAAAATATAAGTCATTTGCAATAGATAAATAATTGAAATAATTACATTATTTATTTTTAAACATCTCTTAAAATATACAAGTATCAATAGTATAATACTATTGTTTATTCAATGTATAAATTATTAATATTGTGTAATATATAATTTATACATTGTAATACATATTTATGTAATACACAAATGCAAGATTTACTGCACGAGAATTTTTTTGTTATCATTCAAGATAGAATTTTTATAAAATTTACATAAAATGCAGCTTTTAATTACATAAAACGTCATATCTTATTTTTAATTAATTATCAAGTTAATGAAAATAATCATACATTTAATATATTGTACAAATTAAATTATGTACCTCAAATCAAGTAAAAGGGATAAAAATCTGAAAAATTTAGCAATGAAATTGTTTTTTATTTTACACACAATAATTTACAAAAGTCGAGAATAGTATTTATTAGCATACATTTTCTCGTTGTTGCACATATGATACACATATATATCACAAAAATATGCTAAAAATGCTTTGTACACTTTACAGTGAATAGGAACGTTAAACATTTTAATTAACAGTAAGCCTGCTTTCTTTAGCTATCAATCATAAACTGGAATTATTTACAATCGACATTACTAAATATTATGAAATTTTATCACTGCGACAAAATCAACTAAAAAAGACATTTCACGAAAATTGAAAAATTATTAATAAATTTAGAAGATAATGATTAGAATATAAAAAAAATTATTATATTATTAGAGTATTCGCCAATAATAATTCTGAAAGAATATCAATGTATATAATCAATTTTTCTTGTCAAACATCATCTTCAATCTGATTCCTTTTCTTATAGATATCTTTGTCAAAAGCTAGAAATTTTGATAAACGTGAACCATTATACGGTGCTTCGCTTCCCGGTGGATGTAGTCGCATCTAAAACAAATATGCATTTATGAAACTAATGTATGTATGAAAGAAATGTACTAAATTTTTAAACTAGTAATGATCTTTTAATTTAGTCAAATATCATGAACGAAATACTACCTACCACAATGTATATATATTTGACGAAGTCTTCAGGTTCATTTTATGATTGATGAAGATCAAGAATGAATCAATACTTAGTTAACCAACAAATTGTATTTAGTAAATAAAGATAAACACAATTTTAATATATAAAAAACGTAATTGAATAATTAAAAAAGACATTCCAAATTTTTGTCACAATTCTAATTTATATTTTGTCATAGAATATTCATCTAGTATTTTAAACGTGCACAAATGAAGTAAACAGAACAAAATGATGTAGAGTTAGTGTGCAATCGATTACCAAATATCAGCCGGAGCTATATTCGAAGAATTAATGATCAATTTGCCCAACTCCATTATTTGTTAGTTTTATTAATGTTATTGTGAAAATGATATTTCATAATTCTCCAAGTCACCAAGCTCGAAAATTACAAAATAGCACCAGTAGATCGGATAATACAACAAATAGAAAAAAATGAAGTATCGAATACTTTATCACTTACAATGAAAATTGAAAAAAAAAGATTATAAAAGAAAATCAATTATCTATAATGTCCTAATATCCTAATAATGTCACATGCTATAATAACATTTTAAACGCGAATAAATTTTCTTGTCAAACTAATCGTATCTACAAACTATTTAATTGGACGTTTGAATTTGGGGAATAAAACTGCTTTAAATTATAGGGCTGGAAGTTGCAAGCTTGAGCATTAGTGAAGGGACCCATTTGCAAAATTGCACGCGTTGCTCAGTCGTGCAGCACCAATTTCTCATCTATTTCTCGACGTAGTCATCCACGATGTTCTCATCTCCCTCTGCTTTGTTTCTGAATCGCTTCTGCAAGAAAACAAAACCGACACCAGTCGTGTTACACGTGATGAACATGATGTTATGTTGATGATGGTCGGATGATGTGTGCATCACTAGTAAAACTTTGCTTTTAAGCTCTTTTAAGCAATTAAAGCCATTGATAAAACTTCTTTAATATATATGATATATTAAATTAAAGATTTAATGAAATAAACTTGAACACTAAAAGAAATATAAATCAGACTACATTTGAAATTTTTTTGATACGCAGAAGTTCCCAGCCAAGGGAACTTCTTATTTACTTCACATTTCCAACTTTTTTACTTCATATTTCCAAATCAATACTTCAAAGAATTTAAAATATTATATAATTATATAACAGTGTTTGTTGAACTGTTTTCTTTTATACATATATTTTTTTTAGATATTGTTTTGGAAAAATAAAACGAAAAATTTACTTGAAAACTTTTACATCACTGTGAATAACTGCTTTCGTTTTCACTTTTTCGACATTCAATTAAACCTTAATTACAGAGAGATTTAATTACATTAACATGGAATGCGTGAAATATAGCTAAAGCGTATAACTCCTTTTTAACAATTCAATCAGAAGATTGCGTTTCTGTGTTATTCATCTGATCCGCCCCAGCTGATTGCAGCCGAATACACCTTGTTCTTTATGTGTACGCGACCTCGAGATTCGAGATCGTACACTTTCGAGGTGAGAAATTTCGAGGCCCATGACCTCGACGATGACTCACCATAATCCTGTACTTTTCTTTGCATGCATACTCGGTCTCGTCCACGTCGTTATAACAGTCACTTTTGTAATCGGGAGGAATCGGTTTCCCCTCGAATTGGCAAAGCCTTGACAACGGTTTCGCGTTCACGATCATCTTTTCGAAGCCAGTCGGTTTCTGTTGCGGACAGTAGAACACATCCGGGGTATTTTTATCGAAAACAATGCTCTTCCGCATCATATCACCAGCCTCCACTGTTAGAAGGAGTACCTGTTAAAAAACTTTCTTTATTATTCTGTTTTTTAATTAGATCTTTAAAGTTTTAGGTAGTTGTTTTAATCAGTGAAATCGCAATCATTCTTTGTAATTATTTAATAACAATTGATAATATTACAGAAATATGTTAGATAAAGATCTAGGAAGTCAGTTTCACAAATGAAAGTGGTATTATTTCTAGCATTAGTAATATTAGTTTTAATAATGAGTACTTAACAATGTTTTGGAATTTATAGAAGCATAATCAATGTTAGAATTATAGTGAAATGATATACAATAGTTCTTAAGCGATTAAATTATGCTTATACATCTAAATATATTAGATCATGCTTTTCCAAATTAAATTTTAAAAACACATTCCAAAATTCGAAAACAGAAAATTACATACACTTTCTGTAGTAATTGGTTTCTTAAGCATTTTTTAGCAAATATCCATTATATTTACTTATATTACAAGCGAAAGAATAGATTTCTATCTTAAAAATTTGATACAGTTTATGTCAATCGTTCTTTCGTTTGACATAATTCATACGTCATTAACTACACTTTCCATTTGTGAAAGGATTGATATTCTTCAACTCGGAGTTCGTAGGTTTTACGCAAGAAAGCAGTGTGTAATTTGCGTGCAATTTCTTTTAGAGTTCAAATAGAAACATATAGAATTAGAGAAAAAAAGGGTACCAAACTAATTAGAGAGATCTTAGCTGATGGATTTGGATATGAAATTGTAATTGTAATCGATCTTTACTTCCCTGATTCATTGATTCAGCGAGAAATTATAATGCATCCTTGATTACTTGCGAAAGTATGAAAAACAGGAAGCATAATCTGACAGGAATACTTACGGTGAGCATAGCCACCACACTGCAAGCGGTCCCTGAAAAAAAGGAAAATATGAGTGTATGACTTTTAAAAAATGAAGAAAAGATGCAAAATAGCAAAAACAACGAAAAAATGAAAAATGGAGAAATAAAAATAAACATAAAACCAGAAAGGATGAACAAATATGGTGTTCCTGAAAATATAACCGATTTTGCGAAAGAATAAGGAAAGAAAAAATGATTAACATATTAATAAAATAAATCAATAAAGGATAATTAATATTAAGAAGTATATGAAATTACTGATGAAAATAATTATATAAAGCTAACGAATATATATAATTTTCAGAAAAGAAAGGGAAGGAGAGAAAGAAGAAACATATAACTCGTAATCAAAACAAAATTCACTGAGCACTGTTAAGACAGAGCAAAAAGATTCGTTCTAAATGATGAAAGCTTATACAAGTTGTCACATGATTATTAAATAAACGTAAAACAATAAAAACTGAATCGTTGAGAGAAGGAGTCAATGCCACGTTTTTATTGTAAACCGCTTTACACGGTTTCTTCATTTTTCAATTTATTTTGCTTGTGGTATCGTCATTCAACTTTATTAAACTTTAGACTGAGCTATTGTAATTAATAGTTACAGAAAGAAATAAAAAGACATGAATATCTTCTGTCAATAGAAAGATCAATCGATAAGAATAATAATTTAATATCAACAATTCTTGTTGAATTGTCGTATAATAAAAAATATAAAAGAATAAATAAATTACCATTAAAAGGAAAAAGTAATACAAAAACGAACGTAGAAAATAAAACAAACAAGGACAACCGGTTTATTACATAAATATCAAAAGATCAATGTGAAAAAAGTTTCTCCCAATTTTTCAAAATTCCACTACTCCGAAATTCGAAACAGGAATTTCCTGCTTATTTTCCAAGAATTTGAAAAAGGAGGGAAACGAAGATACTTAATTTTAAAAGATGAATAAAAAGATCAAACGAGAAGATCGATATCTGCATTTGCACAGAAAGCATGATAATATGAATCATGGGAAATTATAAGCATTTCCTTGAACTGATCTTTAATTGTACGTGGCGAATGGGAGGATATCCATTATTTTTATCCGTCGGATCTACTATCGATCTTTGCGCTCAAGTACGCTTCTGCAAGGAGGACGAGGTCAGTATGGTTCCGCATGCTGGATCCGATTGGACTGCTCCTATTTCAAGATACCGATCTTATTGAACTGATAACATTTCGTTGACACCACATGACACTTATGTGCCGTTATGGATACTTATAACCAAGTTATTTCCATTTCCTTTTAACTTATCTCATAAATTATGATATATTTATTCACATCTGGATTATGTAAGTCCATAAAACTAATCTTGAACGAGTTTTTAGGCATTATGCTACAAATAAAATACAATTATATGTTACATATAGTAAAATTAATATTATAAAAATTATTCGTTACAAAAAATACATTGATTATTTAATAATAAATAATGAGAAAAATTTACTATGTAAAAATTAATATTCAATTGAGAAATAAATTAGATAGATTTTTTACATATGAAGATCTAAGAATTAGAAATTGAATAAGGAACACGCAGATTAACTACGAAACAGCTGATTCCTATTCTCTGATGATGATGTTATTCTTTTCTGAGTCAATGTTTAACGAGGTGTAAAAGGAATTACGAAAGTAACCGCTGATTCATCATCCATATCAAAAATTGAGGATGACTATTGTACTAATTTGAATAAAATGATCCAGAAAACAACAATCTGGAATTTTCCAAACATACAATAAGATCCATTTTAACGTGACATTTGTTACTCGATATCTGTCTATGACATTTAAAGGTATAGTTCAGTCACTAGTAAACATAAAGTTGTTGCAAAATCATTCTTTACTCTTACTCTTAATTGATTTTCATTACTCCAAATATCGCTGACGGCTAAAAAAAAATGATATTTTATTTCAGAATTAATTCTAGAAGACAATAATGATAAAAATTTTACTACAGTAAACGTAGGATTTAAATTACATATCAAAGCCTTTTAAGTAACAAATCCCATATCGATCAATCACATGAGTAATTCCTTTTAAATCCAACTATACAATTATAAATATCTGCAGCTTCAATTTTAATTACTATCTAAACCCATTGGAATATTTTGTACAATTAAAAAAAACAGATACAAAATTTAATATTCAAATCCAATATGAATAGTTTAATTATTATAATTATTATAAAATTCATTGTTAGTTATATTAATATACCGAAAAAATAAAACATTATTGTTATTTCAGCAAAGAAAGCATAAGCTCAGCGTCCAACGTATTCGTGTCTCATCCTGCATACCTAAACGAAGACGCAAGGCACTGTCGCATTGTCACGCTTTGATTTATTACTTTCGCTACAGAAAAGAGTTTGGATACGTTGCAGCATTTCATTATGAAACGCGACGAATAGCGTGAACAGCATTTCAAATTAACGTGAACAAAAATGAAACTTACCCATGCTGGTGAATATGTTATGCACAGGTAAGAGCACCTGTTGATCCACACGAGACAGCGTCTCTTCGTTGACTGAGATTGCAGCGGATTCACGCTCCCTGCAAGCCTTGAAAGTGAGTACCGTAACATTATACAGGATGTATCAAAATCAGAAAACTAACAGTATCTACGCAACTATGGAACTAATAAGTTTTTCACAGGATTAACTAAAAAAAGCAAAAGAAGCAAGATATTTTGAATGAAATGTGTTGAAAAGAAACATATTCTGAAAAAAAAATAATACTTA
>KQ435803.1:188176-199922 GCA_001276565.1 Melipona quadrifasciata
ATTTGTTATTTCTTTGTTATAAATATTTATTTTTTAAATAATTAATAAAGTTATATAATTATAAATTATTTTTCGTATATTTATATATTATTTTTAAATAAATAAATAACAAAAATCAGTGAAAAAGATTGAAAGAATAATTTTAATGTGTAAAATAATTCTAGATAAAGTTTTATCATTTTGTATCAGAATGTGACAAATTTTCACATAGTATTGATAATCAAGATATGCATACTTGATTATTCATTGATTATATAGAAGTTTACTTACAATTAACGAAGTAATGAAAACATTTCTCGTGACTGCAGTGGTTGCTGAATTACTTTCTTGTAACATTTTAATTTTTTTTTTTTTTACAATATTAACATTGTCAAGCAGAGATGATAAAATTTTGAAAATAATTAGGAACTAAATGAAACATTTGATTTAACTGATAAATAAAAAATCATCGTTTCTGTGATAGTTTAATCATTATAAAATGTTAGAATGAAGGAAAACGATCAGAGATAATATCTATTTTAGAGTTTTATCATTTTGTGTATGTTGAAATGAAGTAATGGTATTAAATAGAAAAAATACACGGATATTATTATATAACGACATCACTTCACAAGTTAATTATCATTTATTTTCGCAACATTTTAATTCTATCGTGATAGTCTGCTAGATAAGACCTAACCTTATTTCACATATGCCAAGATTCTATTGTTAAAGTTAGGAAAAAGCTTTTGTTTCAGAAACAGTTTTCCACTAGGAGAGATAGACGAAGATGGTTGACACAAAATTACTAGATACAATATATATAGAAAATTGATGTAATTACGTCATGAAATCCGTTTCATGCAGTATGAGGAAATTCTTGGCTTTTATATTTGCTACGTTCCGATTAGTCAGGATCGCGAATAAAATTACTGAAAAATGATCGACTTGATGTTTTAGGTATTGTTAAAGTGTTCACATAACCTTGAATTTCATTGATCACCTCTTTGGGCGGGAATCTCGAAACATTTATATCTTCATTTGATATTTTATAAAAATGTCACAGAATATTTTGAAAAGCAGCTTGGAAAATGCTTCGTTTAATATTATATTTCAGGTATATACATCAACACAACAGCTACATTAAAACTTGTATATTTCATGACAAGAAATATTCTCTGTCTATGTGAGAAAACTTACATCATATTTATAAATACCAAATGTATTGCTATTATTGATAATTGTATCTATATATATTTAAAAAACTTTGATTATTTCTATTAATATTTGATAATTTCTAACATGTAAAAAAATAATTAATTATAATCAATAATTTGTAATATATCACAAAAATCAAGATTTATTGTGTAAAAAATAATTACAATGATTACCTTTTTCTAGATATTATGCAGAGGAGTTACTTTCGTTTTAAATGCCTTTGTTGTTCGGCATGTTGGTCAAGCTGTTTTAGGAGTCATAAATGTGAGGCTACTATTATTGGAATCAATGATTTTGTTTCTATCTCGTGAGCCATTTATGAAAGCGTGTTTAACTAACACAGCAGAACACAATTGGGCTCAAGTTGTAAATTTATTATGGATGACGTTAGTTTTTGAAATTAATTAATCACAATATAAATGAAACTTATATAAATATATATAGCAGATATTTTTTTCCTATATGTTTTCTAATGTCTCTAATGTTTGGATATATTTGGCTTTCTGTTTTATCAGCATCTGAAGAATTACCATCATATTATACCTTTGCAGTTTGGGCAGTTGCTTTATCTTGTATTATTGAGTTATCATCTTTAATCGTTCAATTGGTTGCTAGTGCATTTTTATTTGTTAGGTTGAAAGTAAGATTTTGAATACTGTGAAGAATTATACATTTATGATTAATTAATTAATTTTTTCAGATTATACTTGATACCATCATGATTGCTATTCGCACTATAACATTTGTTCCATTGATACTACATAATCCAGAGAATGCATTGTTAGCATTTGGTGTAGCTCAACTAGTTGCAGCAATATTTTATACTACTAGTCATTATTTATACTTTCATTATTACATTAAGAAACTTAACAAGTGTAAGCTGAAAAGGCGAATCGAATATGTTATGAGGGAATTTCCATTCAAAACAGTAAATGATTTTTTGCCTGGACAATTGGCAAATAAAGTATGTATTAAAACAAATCTACAGTGTATTATGTATACAGACTGTTATATTTTAGGAATCATATTTAGATAAAAAGTTGACTATTCTTACATGGAGCTTCTTTAGACAAGGAATTCTAAAACAAGTTTTAACAGAAGGAGAAAGACTAATTATGACAGTAATGCCAGTATTAACATTTACTGAACAGGTATTTGGTCAGTGATAAATATTCAATTCACTGAATTTATTCTTTCTTATTTGATTGTATTTTCATATGTTTAAAGGGAACATACGAAATTATAAATAATTTAGGTTCTTTAGCAGCAAGATTTATTTTCCGTCCAATAGAAGAAAGTGGGTATTTTTATTTTACCCAAATGATAAAACGAGACAAATCAATTAATGACCAGAATCCTGTAAGTATTAAATAAAAAGCTTGTTATGAATTCAATTATTACAAATTATTAAAACAAAATCTCTTTTAGGTGAAAATACAAGAAAGTGTAAACGTGCTTACACATTTATGTTCAACTGTAATGTCAATTGGTTTAGTTGTTTTAGTATTTGGACAATCATATTCAAGCACACTTTTATGGTTGTATGGCGGTACTAAATTAACTTCACATTTACCGGTACTCTTAATGCGAGCACATTGTTTGGCTATACTTCTTTTGGGAATAAATGGAGTAACAGAATGTTACACTAATGCAACGGCCGATAGTGTGACTATAAACAAGAGCAATTTGATTATGATTTACGAATCGATTGCTTTTCTATGTGCATCCTATTTATTTGCTATTTGGTTTGGACCAGTTGGTTTCATTCTTGGAAATTGTGTAAACATGAGTTTAAGAATTGTCCACTCTACTATATTTATCAATAAAAGATACAAAGATACAATGTACCGTCCATTACGTGGATTAGTGCCAAAGCCTATGTTTTCTGCTTCTCTTCTCATAGCAGCATTGACCACTAATATCTCTCATGTAATGGAGTAATATTTTTCTTTTTTCCATGTATAGATAATATAGCATTACAGTTTGAAATTTTTATGTTTCAGGCTTACTTTTTCCCAGATGAAAAAGTATTGCACTTAATTATCGGAGTCATAATGTTTATGATAGTACTTGTATCTTGGATATATGAGCATCATGATCTAATTAGACTTGGTACAAATAAATGGTATGAAAGAAGAAGTAGACAAAAAAAAAGTGACTGACCTTAAATATATTTCTAATGATGGTTTATGACATGTAAATTATCTACAAAGGTGCTATAACGAACTTTTGTAAAATTTCATGATCGTGTATTTTCTATACTGTTGTGATCAAAATCAAGTACAAGTTTTCCTATCTCAACGAAGAAAGAATATAAAAAATTATTTATTTCAAGTTTACATATAATTAACAAAATTAGTTAATTAATTTACATATAACCAGTAGTATTCATTTAAGTAACAAAACTATTTTACATAGAAATATCCTTATAAATGGCACCAACTACTGCACCTTGACGTTGTATGAGGCATTTCCTAAAAATAATTTATAATATTTTTAATATTAATTTAATGCAAGTTTAAAGACATGTTGAGTTTCAGAGTTGTTTAATAAATTTGCTGATTAACGATTTTGTATGTTGATCTAATTTCAACAAAAGTAACAAAAAAATAAATTTTTTAAATAATACCTGTTATCATTTTGAAGAGAAATGATCGGTGGTGGTGATTTAGGCTCCAATTTTGTAACTTGATCTGCAATAGCTGCAATTATTCCTGCACTGTTGGTAGATGCATTTCCTTTAGCTGAAAATATTTTTTCTTTATCTTTATCTTTCTGGGCAGTGCAAGCATTAAACGTAAAGATAATTAGAAAAAAGTACCTCCTAAGCATAGTCCAGCACGATCAGCCAAAATACAACCAATAATACCTTCTGTGTTATTTCTATTAAAAGAAAAATATATAAAATTCTAAATAATTCTTTTAATTCTTACATTTTACATGTATTTTGAAATGAATTTTTAAAACCTGTTACTTTGTGTCAACGGAAATAGAAATTAACAGAATGTCTCATATTTAGACTAAGGATTTTAATGCATTTATAGAAAATTTGAAAGTAAAATTGTATAAAATGCACACAATGTGGAGAAATATGTAAAATATCTAAAGCGTAATGCTTTCTATGATATATGGTATGTAAAATGATTTTCTGAAGAATCCAGGTTCTGTTTTTTTTTCATATAATTAGTCTCAAAAATGTGAATTTGCATAAAAATCCGGTCTATTTGAACGTCTGAATTTGAATTATGAAAATTTGAGGGTTAAAGTCAGTTGTACAACTACTGTATTTTTTAAACAATGGACTAAACTTGCATAAATGTTGAATGTTAATGAAAATCTTACATTTTGCAGAAAAATTTGCATCAACAGCACCAACCTAAATACCAACACAGACAAAATACTTTTGTCGTAAAGACATGAAAAAGATAGTTGTATAAACTTACATATCATCCAACGTTTTTTCTAAATTTTTTTCCATTTTGATGTTCTAATCTGCATTACACAACGTACTTTGTAAGGATTAATTGCATTAATTGTCCATTCATTAAAAAAATGCAATTTGAGATTTATCGTCTCATGGCTTTACATTCATGAATCGGGATACTTGTAGCAACAAGTCGAACCATTCGATATATCATAATCGCTGCACATTCTCTATCGATTATCGTTTCTTCACATGGTGTCACGAAAAAAGTCGTTTATGTATATGTTTACTATTAAGTTTATATCGAAAATGAAATTTTACGATACAATGAATTTACTAAGTGAAACAGCAATATACAAAAATTTCGTTAACCTAATCTCGTTTCGTTACAGTTACGTAAAAATTGCTATTCATTGAATGTAAATCACACTCGTCTACCAATGAATAGATAATTTTAAATTTACATGAGATAATATACAATTTTCTGATTTTGTTAAATAAAAATGATAAATGAATTTTACCATTTCTACCATTTCTCTCATTTTCTAATATTTAATTTGGTATAATCGTTATCTTATTCTTGTTAACATGATATAAACAACTTTTTTTATAGGAGGAACGTTTTTGCAACGTGCATACATATTCATCACCCTGTATAGATAACATCGCATCGTAAGCGAACTGGACGACGTGACTGGTACAGTGACAATCATGGCTGGTAAGTGTAAAGATCTGTATTGTCTACTCTCATTTATTTCCAGGATAGAATTATCAACTCGTAATAAAATAAACGTGCTTGCACCATGACTTACTGTTTCAATTTCGTTTCTTTTTTATTTTACAAAAGTAGAATGTAGGCGCTTAATTTGTTTTAATGTAAAATTTGCATAATATTATGCACCTATTGGTCTAATTTAAGAATTTACCGGAGATCATTGTTTTTAAATTTTTATTTTTTTATATCATTTCCTTGTGACAGCAATTTCGAATCAGACGTTATTTCCATATGCAAATTAAAAAAAAATTCGATTTTAGAAGTACAATGTGACATTGCTTGTAATACTATTATGACACCTGTTACATTTGACAACTACATTACGTGTAATATCATTTGTTTGTTCAAAATACCACGGCAATTGAAGAAACTTGAAATAATTTTCTTAAGTTTCTAATGCAGTATAATCTCCACGAATAAATTAGATTAAGCGATCTGATTAAGTGCCTGATTAAAACAATTGTTACGAACGAAAAATTAATTATTTGAAAGAAGTTTGGTGTGTATATGATATGAAATATTTTGTAGGAAATACAATTTATTTGTTTCATAATTTTCATTTCAATATTTAAAATTATATTGTTACATTATTATTATATTATATCTTATTATTTCCTATTTTAGCAAATAAGCGATATTTTTATTTAATACATTTTCAATGTGAACAATTATAAGTCCATTAAAATAGGACTTAAAGACTATAAATATTTTGATATTACAAATATTGGAAAAAAATATGGTATGTATCAATAAATAAATGTTACATTTAATCTGAGAGAATTAAAATTTTTGACATAAATGAATATTTGTAGACAGACTACCTTTCTCAATCAGAGTGCTTTTGGAAAGTGCAGTTAGGAGTTGCGATAGTTTCCAAGTAAAAAAATCTGATATTGAAAAGATCTCAGATTGGGAACACAGTCAAGCTATTGAGGGAGGAGTAGAAGTAGCTTTTAAACCAGCTAGGGTAATATTACAGGTAAATTTTTTTGTCAAAAGAACAACTTTCGCAAATTCACTATTTTGTTGAATGTCTCAGTTTTATTTTAAATAGGATTTTACTGGAGTACCAGCAGTTGTGGATTTTGCAGCTATGAGAGATGTTGTAAAAAGATTAGGATCCGATCCGGACAAAATAAATCCTATTTGTCCTTCAGATCTTGTTATTGATCACTCAATACAAGTTGACTTTAATAGAAGGTAAATTGAGTTATTTTTCTGTTTGATGAGGATATAGATGCAAATACATCTAATTTAGTCGAAAAATAAAATGGTGAAGTACTTATCAAATTAAAAAAATAATTTTATAGCGCGATTATATAAGACCAGCTTTAAATCTGTTTTTGTTTTCTTTAGAATCAAAATGAACGATAACGTACGAATATTTGAAACAGCGATAATAGTTCCACATTGAGTAATAGATAACTTAGCCTTGATAAGAACATGATCTTTTTTCAGCAAAGATGCTTTGAAAAAAAATGAAGAGATGGAATATGAAAGAAACAAGGAACGATTCATGTTCTTAAAATGGGGTGCCAAAGCATTTCAAAATATGCTGATTGTACCTCCAGGAAGTGGAATAATACATCAAGTAAATTTGGAATACCTAGCCAGAGTTGTATTTGACATGAACGGCTTGCTGTACCCCGATAGTGTAGTTGGAACAGATTCCCACACAACTATGATCAATGGTCTTGGTGTACTTGGTTGGGGTGTTGGAGGAATTGAAGCCGAGGCTGTTATGTTAGGTCAGGCAATGTCGATGTTAGTACCAAAAGTAGTAGGATATAGATTGGATGGAGTCTTGAGTCAGTATGCAACTTCAACAGATCTTGTTCTTACAATTACTAAGGTAAAAGAAAACTACCGTATTTAAAGGAATATTTGTAAATTCAGTTACAGAAGACTATTATATTTGTTTAATTTACTTGTAGCACCTTCGTCAAGTTGGAGTTGTTGGAAAATTCGTAGAATTCTTTGGTCCAGGAGTTTCTCAATTGAGTATTGCAGATCGCGCAACAATATCAAACATGTGTCCGGAATATGGTGCAACAGTTGGATTTTTTCCCGTTGATAAGCAGAGTTTAGCATATTTAAAGCAAACAGGTATGCAAACTCTAAAAAAAAATCAAACTTGACAAAATAATACTTCTATAATTCGATTTTATCTATCAAATATTTTTGTAGGACGATCTGACGAACATATTAATATAATAGAAAAGTATCTTACTGCTGTACGTATGTTAAGAAACTATGACGACGAAAGTCAAAATCCTGTCTTCTCAGAAATAGTCACTTTAGATTTAGGAACTATTGTATCTAGCGTTAGTGGTCCAAAGAGACCTCATGATCGTGTGTCCATCGTAAATATGAAAGCGGACTTCAGAAAATGCCTTACTAATAAGGTAAGAGTTTCTTCAAGTTATAAAATTCTTAATGTACAATGTACTCGTGTCAATCTATTAACATCCATTGTGCAGGGCATTTGATCATGAAGTAACATGTAATAATGATGATCAGTCAGTACTCGTATGGGACAAACGTAACCCAGTGACGACCAATTATTACCGTCAAACAGGATGACGTTCATCCCATGCTGCACTTTTAATAATTAATGCGCGCCGTTCTATGTGCTTATTAAGATTTCTCAGAAGATGAAGAAAGACGAAAGAATTTCAGATAACTACTGCTGTGATATGAATGTCTTACGGCGACACATCACAGCAAGAGTTCCTCCGGATTCTTTCATCTAGAAAAAACGATCATTTACTATGGCACAACGTGAGATTTTGAAATATTTGAAAACATGATTACCTTTTATGTTTGTCACAGTAGCCAGTTAGATTTCACGAGGATATGTCTCATATATTTTGCTTTACTGATCTAGCTTTATGGTTTTTCAATTCGTCATACAGTTAGGTCACCAAAGAAAAATAAACAAGACAGTTTGAAATGTTGAAATTTGAACGAATACATTTGTCGATAATTAATCTCAATATTAGAGACGTCGATGTCGATATTAAGGATGCAAATGTCGGTATTAGGGACGAGTATTTCGATCTAGTCACGATTTCTTTACAACGTAGTACTAGATGAATACTTCGTCCCCAACAACGAAAGTGTACGTTTCAGAAATATTTCTTGGTAATCGTTGAATATCGGAGACGGACATTGGATAAATTCTACCCGGTGAGGTACCTTTTGCAACCACACCGGACGAGATTTCATCCGACAACAGCCTCCACTATCATTCGTCAAGCATATAGAATGCTTTTTCCGTCTAATTCCTTCAGTTGGTTGTTATACGATGAGATGAACACGAGTAAAATACCAATAGAAATTAAAGATTAAAATATTAACAACAAATCACTAATAGATTAAGAACAATTTATCGCAAAAAAGAAACGATTTCAACTTTCACAGTAATATCTGTTTTACGAAAATTAATTTTTTGATTGAAGTTGAAACCGCTGTCTAATTTGTATCACGATGACTGTCCACACTTGTACTGTACACTAATGACCTTTTCTGCTTGAATCGCGCTTATATATCCCCTAAAGGTATCCCCTCTCCTGTCTTCCTTAATCAAGCAACACCGGCCATCCGCATAAACCTGGTGAACATTCCATGAAGTTTTTCCTATATCTCCCTTGAGAGGTATAGAAAAAGTCAGGTAGACTTTAGATTTTTCTATTAGCTCACTGTACACACAATGCTTAGCCAGGGTAAAATCTCATTGTTTTCAGGGATAGCCTCGAAACATCTGTTAAAACAAATTTATGACAAATCTCTGTGTACAATGCAAGGCATGTTGAAAGGTTTCGTATTTCTCTAGGATTCAATTTTGAATTATTTTGTACGTTTCCAAGATTTGATTGTACAAAATAACGGTCAAATGTTTATTTTTGAATAGAGCTATACATCAATTTCAGCGATGATATACGAATCCTTGAAAATGAACTTTAACGAATTTCTTAAATTTGTGAAATTGAACTGACTTATATGAATTGTGCATTTAGAAACACGTTGAACATATTTTTTTTCTTTTTTTTCATTTTCTTTTGTGAATGTGTCTATTTTGTACGTGCAAAATATTATATTTTTTTTAGCAGGTGTAAAAATTAGTGTATAGAATAATAGTGGTCAATTTCGATACAATTATTGACAATCCTGGAGTTTGTTGACTAAATAAGGATATAAAATGTCTATACTAAATCTGGAATTAAGGCAGAGCTTTCTTGGTAAATTTGTTAAACACATTTAATCGTTGCTCATTACTTAGTTGCTCATTTATAGTTCCACGATTATTGTTTAGCATAAATTGAATATAAATATACTTGAACTAATATTAATTGGATTATCATTGCGTAACAAGTAGAAAAATATTTCATAAATTGTTAAGACGAACAATCTACTTAATAAACTTTTTAAGATATATTATTTTTTTAAATCCAGTAATATTTAGTAACATGTGTTGCTAATTTCAAAATGAGTCACGTCCATCTATATGAATCAATTGTATTATATATGTTTGTTAATTATTACATATATTAATGGTTAAGCGACCATCAAGTTATAAATATTGGTTAAAAGTGGTAACGATAATCGTGCGAACGTGATGAAGCAACATCGAAAGCGCGTGATTTTAAAAACAAAGGACCGATCGATTTCTATTGAAAGATGTTCAACATCGGAATCGCATTACTATGTATGCTACCGCAGTAAGGACATTTGCTGAAAACGCATCCACGTGAATCATAGAGAGCTGACTGTTCCCCTGTGTCATGAAATTCAACATCCTTTTGTCGTCAGTTTTTCGGTTCAATCATGATGAACGCGGCTCAAGAACCATACCACTTCTTTCTCAATAGAATCCTATGAAATTACAAATACTAATTGATGACTTTGATTCACGAGTGTCAATATCAAAATTGAAGAACTGAAATTGAAAGAAGTTGAGGAAAAGAGTTCTTAAAGTCCTTAGAGAAATCCAATTTACAAATGAAGTTAATAACTAATATTTACTTAAAAAGCAAAAGTCGATTTATTTGAAGACATTATATTATAATCTCGATCAAGTAATTTCACAGAATTTTCATTGAATTTAATCTTACATAAATTATTCTTAGAAAAAAAAAGAATCATTTATCAGATTAGAATTGTCTTTGTAATTGAAAAGATTGTAAAGAACTTTTTCATATGGTTGATGATAATAATAACAACTGCACGCGCAACCAAAATCTTCAAATAAAAGAAAATATTTTATACGTACCGATGTTCGATCGATCTTGAATTTCGTGGAGAACACGGGCAACTGTTTTCGATGAGGCTATGAACGACGTGCAACCTCGTTGAAATTGCTGATACAACATCCATTCATTTTGCAAAGCTCACGCATTTTGTTGCATACCATCGTCTTATGTACAGATATTCGCCGTATCTTATATTGCAAACGATTGGTCTTATTCTCTACTGAAATTATTTCGGTGAATTTCTCTTCTATTCATGTGCACAGAAATTGAAAGGTTTGTAAAAGAGGGCAGTTCCAATATTTAAATTGTATTTGAAGAAAGAGATATATTCAAATCTCATAAATTAATTTAAATTAATTTAATATTCATCATTTTATATTCAAGAGTTCAAAAATTATTACCTAACTATGAATTTATTGTATAGTTTAAAAAGTGATTTAATTTTTATTAACTTTGATTTGATTAGTTTTCGTTGATATAAAATAAAGTAATTTTCTTATTGTAGCAATTTCTTCAAGTCTAACAGTAAATAAATATTTTCGGTTTTGTTAAATTTTATTCTTCGGTTTTATTAAATATTATATTTTTATAGCTCTTTCCGAAGTTAAGAGAGCGAGTGTAGAAATTGCTTGTATAGAATTTGTAAAAATAACTTCTAAATGCAAGAAGATAATTACAGAATTGATTACAGACACTGAAGATTCCTGGAAGGTTCCGTGAACAAATTTTGGCTTCGCAATGCGTTACCGTCCCAAAAGTGATTATAAAGATCTTAACAGCCTCGGTAAACGGGACATGTCATTAAGGAAATATTCAAATATTCAATTTATTGGTCTTCAGTTTATTATTCAGTAAACTTGTGAAATCTTACTATCTCGACAGAAATATCCTCATTATAATAGTATATAGAGTATTTAAAAAAAATGTTTATTAAAAATTTGGTTATAACTTCTTTTGGTGTTAAAAAAGGAGAAAAATTTATATAGACATACATATATCCTAATGAGTAGTTTTAGTAAAATATGTATGTTGAACTTGTATTCAAAGTTTTACCCAATGTTTTTGAATATTAAAATTTATCTATATATTTGATCTATG
>KQ435803.1:200561-214602 GCA_001276565.1 Melipona quadrifasciata
ATTTAAACATATAATATTTATAATATAATATTCTTTATAATGACTTTAGGTCTTCTTGCGAAGAACGCTATTGAAGCTGGTTTGAGTGTAGCACCTTATATTAAAACATCATTGTCTCCAGGATCTGGAGTTGTTACTTATTACCTAGAAGAAAGCGGAGTCATTCCATATTTAACAAAATTAGGATTCGATGTCGTTGGTTATGGATGTATGACTTGTATTGGTAATAGTGGTCCTCTTCCAGATGTTATTGTCGAGACCATTGAAAAGGTAATAACATATCTACTTTTTTTAGATTCTATATTGAAAATAATTTCTACCAGTTTTAATTGTGTTTCACCTAAGTAGAACGATCTTATATGTTGTGGCGTATTGTCCGGAAATCGAAATTTCGAAGGCAGAATTCATCCGCACACGCGAGCAAATTATCTAGCGTCACCACTTTTGGTAATTGCGTACGCTATTGCTGGAACGGTAGATATAGATTTTGAAAAAGAACCACTTGGTAAATTATATCTTAGTTATATTTTATGATTTACGACTTTTGAAAAACTTCATAATATTGACTTCATATTAATGATATGCAGGTCGTCGATTAGATGGCACTTCGGTATACCTTCAAGATATTTGGCCTACTAGATCAGAAATTCAAGCCGTTGAGCAAAAATATGTAATTCCGGCAATGTTTACAAAAGTTTACAGCAAAATTGAGAAAGGTAGCCCCAGTTGGGCAAATTTGGCTGCTCCAAATACTACATTATATCCATGGGACGCAAATTCCACTTATATAAAAAATCCACCATTCTTTGACGATTTGCAAAAGGTAAATCATATTATATTTGTTTTCATAAATTTATTAATTTTATTATTTATTATTTTTACATTAGTAACTTAGTATTATGTATATACTGAGATTATTCTGATTGCAATTAGGACTTACCAAAATTGAAATCAATTACCAAAGCACGCATTCTTCTGAATCTTGGTGATTCTGTTACGACAGATCATATTAGTCCAGCTGGCAGTATTGCGCGTAATTCCCCAGCAGCACGATACCTCGCAAGTCGCGGGTACGTTTAAAGCATAAATAAAAAAGAAAAATAAAAAAGATAAAGAGGATAAGTAAATATTTAATTAATTATTTCTTTACTTCTAGATTGACACCAAAAGAATTCAATTCTTACGGTGCACGAAGAGGTAACGATGCTGTAATGGTACGAGGCACGTTCGCTAACATTCGTTTAATAAATAAATTCCTCACAAAACCTGGACCACGTACAATTTACATTCCTACTAAGGAAGAGGTTTGTGATTAAAATAATATTTCCGTAATATTGTTCGAAACATTTTCTAATGCGTTGCAAGACGGTCGCACACTCAAACTATGTACACATAGTTTCTTCTAAAATCTAAATGAAGGATTTTTATCAGCATGAAAAAATTTATTGTCTTATTTTTTGCTGCTTTTGCTGGCAAGAAATCTTAACGTCTACGCGAATATTGTGTCACGATCACTTATTATTCCTAATCGCTGATCTGTGGGCCTGTTTTGTTTCGTGTCCTCTAGGAACGATTGGCATCGATCGTTCAATCGATGTTCTAATTACAGCATCTTTTATTTGACCTACGTTTAAATGAGATGGCTATAACTCTCTAGCCAATTTGTATAAAACATATAAACTTTTGTATATCATAATGTAATAATTTGTTTTTAGATGGATATATTTGATGCAGCTGAAAAATACGCGAAGGATCAAACACCCTTAATAATTCTCGTCGGCAAAGAATACGGATCTGGATCATCAAGAGATTGGGCTGCGAAAGGGCCGTATCTTCTTGGAATTCGAGCGGTTATAGCCGAGTCGTATGAAAGAATACATAGGTAAAGGTTAAGAAAGAAACCGAAAAAAATTTATAAGAAAGTTTTAAAATATGGAATACAGAATGTTTGATGAAAGTACTTTGCGTGTATTATATTTATCGCTATTGTTAATATTTTCTAGGTCAAATTTGGTAGGTATGGGCATTATACCCTTAGAATATCTACCTGGGCAAACTGCAGAGTCTCTAGGACTGACCGGTTATGAAGCGTACGATATAGCAATTCCTGAAAATTGTCAACCTGGTCAAAATGTTACTGTCACTACGGACGATGGTAAAAAGTTCGAAGTGATCCTGCGATTTGATACCGAAGTTGATTTAACATATTATAAACATGGTGGTATCCTACACTACATGATCAGAAAAATGCTTTGATAGGTTTAATTTAAGGATCGGTGAGGTATTATCATAAGAAGATATATTATCATAAGAAGTTACTTAACGCAATACTTAATTTTGGGTTTGGATTTGCAGCATGTAATATCTGAATAGGTCCATATCCTTGTTTATAGTAAAAAAAAGTTAATTATAATGAATATTGCTTTTTTGCTGTGAAAACGCAAATATGTTAAATTAGTTCGAACAAATATATTTTTTTGCATATCACAAATTTTTCTTCCGAATTGCGAAGTTTCTTATACAATTCAAGTTAAAAGCTAAAAATTCAAGTAGTGCAATATTTTATGAATTTACAAATGAATTGTACAATATTCATTGCATTAAATCAAATTTATATTTTATAATTATTTTTTTAAAAAAGAGTCTTGCAGAAAATGGATATTTGTTGATATAAATAAAATATTAATAATTATTGCAGTCGTGACGTATTTCTTAATCTACAATTAAATTTTCCAATATTTATAAAGTACCTTACTCTGTATCAGTCACATATTGTTTCTTATTTTATATACTTAATAATATTATGTGTTCATTTTATACAATCTAATTCGAATCTATTTGCGTCAATTTATTCATACTTGAGAATTTCTTTATAATTGGATTCTTTGTACGAGTACCCTGAGAAGTTTAATTCGACTAAATGTTGATCTGTTGCACCGTATAAACGTGTACTGTCAAAGCTTAAAGAATAAATAGGACTTGACATTCTACGAAGGTTCATGAAGTAAAACTGTAAAAACGTATTATAAATATAATATAATGTTATATTCGATATATGATATACGAATATCATTTTAAAAATATATTAGTACTAACCTGTATGTAATTTTTCTGTCTTTGATCCCAGAGAACAGCTTTGCAATTAAATTTAGTTCCAGTAATCATAGTGTGCTGGTAGTCTGATGATAAACAATACACAGTTGCATCCGTTGGATCTGGCCACGAATATACACACGTTCCAGTTCTGGAACAATAATTTTATTAATAAATATAATATTATTAATTTAATTATATTATTATTCTGACATGTACATATGAAATATTTACCTCAAGTCCCATTTACGAATACAAGTATCATATCCGCAGGTAAGCAAGATTTGTGGACTATTCCAAACCATATCTAAAGTTCCTGCGCATCTTTTTTTATCTGGCTTTAATATATCAGATTCCTTATAACTAAAATTGTTACGAAACATAAATTTAACACGCAGTTTCCGAAATTTTAATTTGCGTTTTTCGATTTAAGTAATAGCTTACTATTCAAGATCAAATATATGAAGGTGGGGCGTATCAATTTCACCGGCAGAGCCTACAGCAACTTTTTTACTCGTTGGATCAATTGAAAGAGAACACACCCACTCTGCAATGTTTATTGTTGCTAAAGGTACATTTAATATGCCTTGTTCAAAGGGTCCCCAAACCTAAATATTGTTAGAACATTACTTGAATGTTAATTTCACGAAACTTATTATTTAAGTAACATTTAAAATTTCTACTTTTACAGTTCCATCATTGGAACCTGATACAATAGTGCTACATGTTTCATCTAGTGCATTTACGTTCCTAGAATGAGCTCTATCTATACCGAAGTAAAAATTTATATTCTGGCTACATTCTGGTTTTGTCCAAAATTGTATACTTCCATCTCTGTAAAACAAAAACGATGTTCGTATGAAATATAAACTTTATAAAATATTAGCTTCATTGTTATTTTAATCAGTCTATCGCCAAGTACCTGTGACCTGTAACGATACAATCATTTCTAATAACGAATTTGCAAATGTCACTTCTAACATAATCATTAATAAACATTCTGTTATTTTCTTGAAATGGTTCTGTGCGTCTAAAACCATACAATTGATTTCCGCCACTCCACCATAAAACGTCTTTGGTTAGTTGAATTTTTGGTATAATTTTTGTATTTTGAGAAAAAAGAATCCTTCTCTCGTATTTGCCGTATTGCCAATTGTTTGAAACATGCCATTTTGTACGCAAACATAGTAATGAATTACACCTGTTACATTAAAATATTAAAGCTTTAGTAAAATTCTGCTAGTACATACATAAAATATTTCATTATAATGTCATTGATATCTTAAACATAGATCTTGAGATTTATAACTGATAATAATAATAATACTGTAATTTGTTTAATAAAAAAAAAGCAAATGATCCTTCATTCTATCTATCATATTAATTGTCGGCAATATATAATTAATTGTTAGTATCATGAAACCTGGAACCATCTGGAATTTTCTGGATTTTTGATACATGGTTTCGTGTCAACACGTACTATGAACTTTGCAACATACAAAATTATGTAAACAAAGTCACGTTACTAAGAATAATAAAAAATAACGCATTACACACCGAAAAACCGTTTGAACATAACCTGTTATACCTTTCGCGAAATTTTCTCGATGTTTGATTCGTCGCGATCGGCTGTTTACTTTTCTTGATCCAAAGTGTTTCTTCTCGTATGATATCGTAGAACCGTTTACAAACTTCGCTGAGTCGCACCAAGTCAAACGCATGGCAATAATCGAAAATTAAAATCAAAACGTCAGATGGCAAAGTATCTAAACGCCATACATCTGTCATGTTTGTCAACCCAATCACGTGGTGACTAAGGACGCGTAACAACAGCTGTTAAACTTCAGCGTTGTACGAATTTCACGTCATTTTTTGTGCTATTTACCATCTCCCCAACGATAACACACGATGAAAGATTACACCAGTAATAAGAATATATTAAACTTTATTTACAAATTGTAAACTGTAATAAAATAATCTGTTGATAAAACATTATGTTATATATCAATAACAAATTATAACAATAATAATATTCACTTGTATTAAAAGTATCTTTTGATTCATATCTTTATATCACCTCTCTGCAACTGTACATTTCTTTTGAGCTTCCTTGGGCGTTTTCCATTCTATATTGTTCTTTGTATCTGTAATGGGAAATAGTTTCAATAATAAAAGAGTATAGAAAATTAAAATGTCTGTGGGCATTAAATTTACTCAGTAAGACTGTCAATTTCATTACCTGGTATCACATCTTTTAAGTATGCAAGATATAAAATGAGGTATATAAATGCTGTTGTAGCGGCAATTGATGAAAATATTCGTAACGTCATTATGCCTCCGTATAATTTGTATAAGATACCGCCTATCAAGCTACCGATTGCAAAACCTAATGTAATAAACAATATAAATAATACTATAAAAATATCATATAATATAAATATACATTGTAAGATTACGATGTTATATGAGTAGCATATTTTGATAAATATCGATTGAAATAGTACAAATGTTGGAATAAATTACATCTAAATAATATATCATGAATTTTTATTACCAAAACCATCATCCATGCCAGCTACGATTCCTTGAACAGTGGCTGATGTACCAGGTGGTGCCACTTTACTTGCATAGGCGACTATTGTTGTGTAACAAAGTGCATAAGTAGGTCCTTGCATAAATAACTCTATTGGTATTACCCACCATGGAGTCGAAGCTAAAGAAATCAGTCCAAGTCGTAAAGCATAACATACAAAACAGAATGTAAAAGTATATCCGAATCCTAGTTTCTTTAGGATTTTACCTATTGGAAAGGTTTTACTTATTATTATTAGGTTCATAGGTTTTATTTATTAAATAGGTAGAAATAAAAAATAAATTTAAATAAATGAATAGCATACCAGATAAGGAAAAGAAAATTACTTCACCTCCCAAAGTTTCCGCGGCAACGATTAAACCTTCTATTAATTTAATTTCTCTCATACAGTCAGTTATCATAGCAAGATCTTCCAAATACCTATTTGAGATATATCATTTTCATGCGAATTTCATTTTGTTCCTATCTATATTTATCGTATTTTGAAAAAATTTTTGTATTATATTTAAATGAATATTTACCAAAATAAAAAGTAAACTATAAAGCTGTCAAGAATGCCAGCAATTGTTGCGAAAAAGAGAAATATCATTATAGGCTTCAATTTTAAAAGTTTCACAACATCTTTCAATATATTCGTCGATTCTGTCATTTTTGGCAGCTGCAAAATGTAATAAACTGCTTGCAATTAAGAATATTAAAGAAAAATTTTTTTACTTTTGAGATATATAATGGATATTTACATCTAATTTTTTACAACAAAATAGATCAATGATTGTGAATATAAAAACAAGTAAAAATGCTGGTGTATATGTTTTAATAATTTCTCCTTTAGACCAGTAATCTACTGCATAACCAGATAAAAAGGCAGAAATTCCAAAACCTATAGTTCCCCAAACGCGTTGTCTACCATACCCCATTTGACTACCCTCACCTGAAAAGTGTTAATAAATTCAAATAAAAAGAAAAAATTACATAATACCTAATATATCAAAACAAATTGCATCACTCATGCAATTGCTTACATTAAAACCAATATTACCAAGAGACATTAACAGAACGAAGCCCCAAAAAGTAATTGATGTATATAGACAATAGCTATCATTTGAATTATCACAAATAACAGTGCAGTTATTATGTCTAGAGCAATATAAGGTACTATTTTTATCAATTAAGCACGTGGAATTTGAGGAAAAACTTATTTCCTCATCGATTATTTGAAATTGTATTGGTAAAGAGAAATTTTTATCTGTACAAGACCAATGGCACATAGCATTCTTCACTCCAGTACAGGGATCATGTGTCTTAGACACATTCTAAAATAGAAAATAAAATTAATATTTTGAAAGTTTAAGGATGTTTAAATTACATAATTAATCATTAAAAAAGTACCTCTGGTTTACAGTAGGATAACAAATCACAGGATACATTATTAAAGCTATGGTCTGGAAAAATGGGACTTGAAAGTATTGGTAAGAAGTACATACAAATAAAACAACTACTTGTTGTTGCTAATAATATAATAAAGATTATTTTTCTCCAAGCATAAAAGTAATCCACAAGAAAGCCAAAACTTGGCTTAGCAACTAAGAATAAGATTGGTAAAATAGCTGTGATGCTGCCCATAATTAATGATGAAACACCAAGTTGTTTACCATAAACTGGTAAAAATGGAAGAATTGGCCCCATTGCTGCAATTATTAATAATATAAAAGAATTATATAATAAAAAGATGTATTTTAATTTCATTAATTGCACTTGCCTGCCAAAAAGAAAAAGTAATGTGCCTTAATAGGCAATTGCTTGTAATTCAGCTTCATTTATTGCGTTGTAGTAACTAAAATATTAGAGAAACATTTTCTTAAATATATTACTCCAAGGAACAATGCGTAAATTCAACATTGTTTTCTGAAATCAATTCCTTAAAAACATTTGAAATACATACATATAATTACTAAAAAAGAAAAAACACAAGTATAAGATAAGACAATATATTACATGTATAATTTAAAAATACTATTTGTTGTTGTTTAATAGACAACATGTAGTGTATAATAAACATTTAGAGAACGACATTCTGAAAATTCATTGCATCGAATTAAGTGTTCAATGAATTTGTCACTACGTAATTTCTTTACATTTATATTTTAAATATATAAGTAATGACGTAATAAGTATCATCTGTATTATTAGATGCTGTATTTTATTTTTATCTTGAAGAATCTTAATATGACCTACTTTTCTACAATAAAAAGAATTATTGTTTGTAAAAGAATTACATTATATTATTTGTATTGTATTACATAAAATTAATAATGTAATGCATAGAACTTATAACTACCTAAAGTTTCTCTCGACTGTTCATTCTCCTCTCATGTTTTCGACATTATTAATATCATGCAGGCGAAATACATACTAATATGTAAACAGTCATTGTGCTAACATTTTGGCACGGCACCGAATCACGTAGTCTGACATCTTCCTCATGTACAGCGCTACTGAAAGTTGGTTTCCCTCGATGGAAATATATATCCATACATGTGTGCGTGCACGCGCGCGTATGTGTGTGTGTGTAAATTGTTATGCGTGTCAAGAATTTCTATATATATACATGTAAACGCATATAAGACGTACTTTGTAATAATTCGTATCTTGTTATTGTATTTGATTATATGACAGAATTTTCATATATATATATATAAAGAAAAGTAAGTACATATATATGACCTATTTTAATACATATTATGAAGTCACTAAAAAAATTTTATTGCAAAGAAATTAGTTTTATTATAATTAGTATTGTTGGATTATTGTGTATAAATCTTTCCTTTTCCAGGAAAGAATCATATTTCAATTTTTTCAGTAAGAAAAAATTAATTTTGTAAGAAATCTTAGAAAGATATAAAAATATTACGTCGTAAAAAAATTGAAGTATTCGCAGACATTAATCAGTTAATAGTAGGCAGAGCAGTTTCATCATTGCTGATTAGTTATCTTACTTGAATAACTCATCATTAAACATGCGCACATCATAATTTTTAATATAAGTAGTACATATATGTAGTAAATATTATAGTTTTAAATTGAATAAAATTTCTTTGTTCGGTTGTATTAAATATCTGATTATTTGAGTAGTTTAATAGTTTGTTATTCTCAAATTTGATAGTTTTTCTAACTATTAAAAAACATGAAATAATTTTTTATAAAAATTTTGTATGATAATGATGGTTTTAAGAAAAACGATACTGCATAATAATTTGCTAGCAATCTTCGTTCTTGACACTTTTGGCATTAACAAAGTAATTCAGTAGCAATTGTAGCATGACTCAGATCTCTGCGTGAGACATGAATAGACGTGAATAGCGCAATCACAGTAAAGTAAATATACGAATCAATTAATTAATTAATTAAATTATGATGATAATTAATAAAAAACATAGAATATAATTTGTTTTCAATAAATACATTACTAGTTTTGTATATAGTATTTACTTGTATTTATGATATTCTTTTATAGTCAATAAAGTGATTTAAAGAATTACATTCTTAAAAATTCCAGACAAAGAGTTTGTAAAATTAATTATATGATTAATCGAATGTTTGTTTTAATTAAAATGATAAGAATGTTAAAATGTATTATATATCCTTTTCTTTCTTCAAAGTATAATTGAAAATTGAACACAAAAAGTAAACTCTAACTAAATATTAACTCATAATTAAATGTTAATATTCTCATAATTCTCTGGATTTTCCATCTATATTACAATAGAAATTCATTAAGAAAATATACGGAAAATATACCTAATAGAAGCACATAGTAGCTATTGTGTAGTAAGAGGATGTACATAAATTATCGTCAGTGAGAAATATCAATCCTGTTTCTTTTTTTTCAGATTGTATGTCAAATACAATAATAACTACCTATCAATTAGAATTCATAGCTTTCATCGTTTAGATAAAATAGTAACGTGTTGCATAAAAATTCATTTGTGTAAAATATTGCTTAATATCGTTTAGAATTATTTACGAACGTTAACGTCATTCACTGTACCAACATGTTATATTACGCACGGACCCCCACCCCAATCAATAATTCCAGTTCCCTACTGGACTTTTGGTCGGATCAGCAGCCAGTTTCAATTTAAACCAGTCTGCGTGGAGTTATATGTAAACGTAGACGCATCGAACGCGAAGAAATCTTCCTCTTTGTATTTCGGGTACCATATGGTAAATTCGCCGATTATTGATCATTTCTTACATCTTCTCTGAGTGACTATTCAAAGGAGTTATCCACGCTGATCTTTTTCACATAAATCATATTCATTTTTCTTGAAAGCTTGCGGTAGCATACCTGCTACTGTTTTCTGTTACAATCGCCGAATATCCATTTTTAGCATTCTGACAAAAAAATAGTAAGTATTTCGTTGCGTACGAAGAAAGTTCGGTGCATCGGTTGAAAGTTGAAGATATATATGTTGCTAAAAAATAATGCTGCTTTTCGAAATACTCAAAGATCCAACCGATGATATTTCATTCCATTGACAAATGATTGTAAGAGTATTTTTGCGTTGGTTAGTCAAGTTACTGTTATTGTGAGCTTTGATTATTATTTGTGATTATCGAACAGATCATTACTTCGTCTTTGTTTCATGTTGATTGGTTCTCGGTGATCTTTTTCGATTTACATTTGATTTTTGATTTGCAAATGGGAAGACAAATGGAGAGTGCAGTGTTACGCATCAATTTCAGCGAAACTTCGAATGGAATTGTTGACGATAACAACGATGATAGGAACGAGGCGTGAATAAAGAAAAGTAGATAGTATCGCAGAAGAGATGTAATAGGAAAACCTGATTAATCGTACCAGTAGATGAGACATGATCTCTGTTGCTAAATATCTTCTAAATTACTTTTTTTACTTAAATTTCTTTTAGTTAATTTTTTGTTTGCGCTTGAAGTTTCATTGAAATTGATGCGTATCACTTTTATAATCTCATTCTTAATTATGATGTTTGTATATTCACTAAATTAGTGTTTACCTCAACTATACATAACGGTAGGATAAGTATAATTATCCTTAGAACAATGAAACCGTTGTATACTCTCTTCCTGCATATCGTCGTGTTTTTAGTATGAAATGTTATATAGAAAAATATCGTGTTAGTTTTTAACAATTAATTTAAAGAATTTTGTGGAAAAAGTGAAAATCAAAGACTTACAATTGGTCCTTGAGGAGGATGCCGATGGCAGGATCGTCGAAGATGAAACCTCGATTATTTGTTTTACTCTCCTTTTTCGCGTTTTTTCATCAAAGTATCAACGCTGAAAATTGTAAGTAACTTTGATTAATATCCGCGATACTCTTTGTTATGAATATTCTATAAAATATATAAGTTAAAAGTAAAAAGAAGTTGGAAAATTCTTTTTCGAATGTATGTTTTTAATAATTCATCTGTTAAAAATAAAAAGATAGATAAAGATAAAGATGAGAAGAATGAACATTTTTTTCTACGTTAACACGATGCCTCGTTACTTTGAGCGGCGAGCAATTTGTTCGTCATTGATAACAAATTAGTCATCATTCCCCTTTGCTCGATCGTGATGAGGAAAAAAGGTTGCGAGAGAGAGAGAGAGAGAGAGAGAGAGAAAGAGAGAGAGAGAGAAAAACATCGTCATTTCAGTAAAACTATGCGTGGTTGAGAGTGTTCACACGACGAAAAGGATCCGCGGACTTTGCAAGCAGTTGGTAATTTCAGAGAGTCCAATAGATTGTATCATAGGAAATGATAGGTGAGTATAACAAATAGGAAGATCGATAAGTCTTATGCTTTTTAAGATTATCTTAAGTATTAGTATTTTATTCCGTGTCTTGTCATTTTGACGCATTTTAATGAGACACCGATTATACAGATTTAACTGCCTGCGGCGATTAACCATGGGCAAAGCTGACTTTACCGTACTGGAACCGGAAGATTTGGTCGCAGCATCCGCGTACAACGAATACAATATTCTAGTCACGAACGAACTAAGAGCATTTCCAGATGGTAATTACAAAGTAAATCGGACAGCAATTAAAGTTACTTGACCTTGCCAGCATGCGAGTGTTGGAACGAGGTGCAGGTCACGTTTCTGCGTTATTACATTATTTTTTTGTAGAAAAGCAACGTTATGAGATGGTAGTCATAGTCTCTAAGGAGGTGAGGAATATATGGGATGTAAAAGGTAAAAGATTCTGTCATCCTGGACTGGATACCACTGATGATTGGACCAATGCATTTTCTACGGTTAATTTTCTTATAATTATTTCTTGCTTATCGTATGTACTGCAAAAGATTATTTTTCTCAGATAGTGTAGTTGATTGTATTTTTAAATATCAGAGTTCGATTTTATTGAACTGTTTGAAGTATTGGAGTGGCAAAGAAGATAATTTATTCTTTGGTACTTACTTTCTATAAGAACAATTTTGTTAAAAATGATCAATTAATTGATGTAAAATACAATAATATAAGTTTACTTTTTAATAATTGAATAAGTAATAATTGAATTTTAATAATTGCAAATTATTTAAATTATTATTTAAATTTAACAAAAATTAAGATACTCAGGATTCTTCTTTGTTCATAAAATACTTAGATTATTTATTTTTTTACGCATTTCAAATAGAAAATTTTGAAGATCAATGTCGATAAAGTTATGTTAACGGAGTTAACTCGTATCTAAAGACCTTTACATAACGCGATATCATTATTGTATATCTTAACGATCACAATTTTTCCAATGATGTAGTATTTAAATACAAATGCATCATCAACATTAATATGCTTGTATTACGATTGTAGTACTTTGAAGAATGGGTGATACTGAAAGAATGTAATCCAGATAAAACATTGTTGGAGAATCGAATGAACGGTTTGTCGAACTTCTTCGAGACAGCCTGTATAGCTGGTCCCTGGACTGCCGATACCATGTACGATAGTAAATTAAGTAAGTATTCAAATAATCGAAGCAAATCGAAAATATAATACAAAATGTAATTACTTCATTTCGATCTTCTTTCTCGTAGAATCCAAGTACAGGAATCTTTGTGCTGCGTGTGACAATCCAGTCGGCTGTTACACGACTGATACATATCACGGTCGCGAAGGCGCTTTGTTATGTCTCACTGATAATGCAGGTGATATTGCCTGGGTTAGATTAAATGATACCTTGGAACATTTTAAGGTAGAGAGATTAATTTCTGTACAGATAAATACTCAAGATAATTAATGACCGAAGAAAAATGAGAAAGTCGATATTCTATAAAACTATTCTATAAAATATAGACACATTTTAGCACGTCTAATATTCAATGTTGTAGTAATCGCTTTATTTAAATCATTTGATTCTAAAGTTTAGAATAACGTCTAACTGTAGAGTGGAATATTAAATATAAAAGAAGCGATTAGTTGAACTTTAAAATGAGTAAAATATTTAATTAACAAGAAAGAAAGATAATGATTCGTTCATTTTGACGTCTTTTCACAGTAAAATAAAAAATGTTTTTATTCGCTAATTCTTGTCTGCTATGATAATTATTTTGAGTAGCATGATGTAATATTAAAATTTGTTAAAATGATGTAATAACTTTATATAAGTTTGTTAACGAAATTATATCTGGAATAAGGATGAACGGATTAACAAGGAAGATTACAAGTACCTTTGTCCGGACGGTACAACGAGACCGGTGAAATTCGATAAACCATGCGTATGGATCACAAAACCATGGCCGGTGATCATTGCTAGATCGTTAGTAAAAGAAAAAAAAGAAACTTTAAAAATAACTCGATCGAATGATGTATATTCTAAGTGATGTTTGCGTTTTACCAGAGAGATAGCGGAAAAAGTAGAGATGATGATGCGTTCTTCGAATATGGACAAGTTTAGCCAATTACTGGAGAATTATCATCCGACGCCGGTGAGCACAGATACTCTGGAAACGCCGGAGGACTTCCTAATAAGATGTAATTAGCAAAGATTAATTAAAACAGTGGCTGATCTTTCCCAAAAAAATTATTTAAAAAATAATTCAAAGATATATCGAAGGCTTTGCTCGGATATCTTTTATATTTTATACACTGTTAAATTATAAAATTTTTCTTTTCTCTAATTATAGTTCCTCGTTTCATGAGTGCCAATAATCGCGCAACGTGTCACCCATCGAGAAGAGTAAGATGGTGTGTCGCGTCGAATTTGGAAGAGAATAAGTGTCGATGGCTCAGAGAAGCTTCGATCGTGTATGGTGTGGAGCCAGCAATTTCCTGTATCCAGGAATTGACTAGAGCAGGTTGTTTGAAGGCTGTTAAAACTGAACGAGCAGA